>CAUYQV010146962.1:0-75334 GCA_963574575.1 Galagoides demidoff
ACCTCCAACTCTTAGGCTCAAGCGAATCTCCTGCCTTCACCTCCCAAATAGCTGGAACCACAGGCACCCGCCACAACGCCTGGCTATTTTTTAGTTGCAGGCATCATTGTTGTTTGGCCGGCCCTGGCTGGATTCGAACCCACCACCTTAGGTGTATGTGGCTGGCACCTTAGCCACTTGAGCCACAGGCGCTGAGCCGATGAAAACATTTTTTAACTGTCTCTCAGACAATACACATCTTCTTGCCTGCTAGTGCTAGTTAAACAAGTGATGTCAACAAATCAGCTATTCAGATAATTTAGGTAAGTACTTTATTTATTTCATGAATTTAACAGACAGTACGTGTATTATTTATATTTTATAGTGGCGGCAAAAAGTCTAGCGCTGGCTTTGAAAGTGACACATATGGTTCAGCGCCTGTGGCTCAAGTGGTTAAGGCACTGGCCACATACACCTAAGGTGGTGGGTTCAAATCCAGCCCAGGCCTACCAAACAATGACGGCTGCAACCAAAAAAATAGCTGGGCATTGTGGTGGGCGCCTGTGGTCCCAGCTACTTGGGAGGCTGAGGTAGGAGACTTGCTTGAGCCCAGGAGTTGTTGAAGGTTGCTGTGAGCTGTGATGTCAGAGCGCTCTACCCAGGGTGACAACTTGAGGCTCTGTCTCAAAAAAAAAGAAAGTGACACTTATGACTTATGAGGTATCATTATTAAAAAAAAATATTGATAAGGAAAAGGTTAAATTTTGGGCATCAGCAAAAATCACAATACAGAACAAAAAAATAGCTGAGAATTGTGGCAGGCACCTGTGGTCCCAGCTGCTCGGGAGGCTGAGGCAAGAGAATTACCTAGCCCAAGAGCTAGAGGTTGCTATGAGCTGTGATGGCACAGCACCGTACCCAGGGTGACAAAGTGAGACTCTGTCCCTAAAAAAAAAAAATACCTGTGAGCTCAGGCAATCCACCCACCTCCACCTCCCAGAGTGATGGGATTACAAGTGTGAGCCACTGTGCCTGACCTATGGCTGCTTATAAGAGTTTTTTTTTTTTTGGCTGGAACTGGGTTTGAACCCACCACCTCTGGCATATGGGGCTGGCATCCTACCCCTTTGAGCCATAGGTGCTGCTCAGTTTTTTTTTTTTTTTTTGTAGAGACAGAGTATCCCAAGTAGCTAGGACTACAGACATCCGCCACAATGCCCGGCTATTTTTTTGTTACAGTTGTCATTGTTGTTTAGCAGGTCCAGGCCAGGTTTGAACCCACCGGCCTCATTGTATGTGACTGGTGCCTACTTACTAAGCTACACGTGCCAAGCCTGTTGTTCAGGTTCTTAAATACATAACCTACAGAATTTTTTTTCCTCCCTCTCTCCCTCCCTCCCTTCCTTCCTTCCTTCCTGTGGGATGAATTCCCACATAAAATTAAATGAAATGTGCTCTTTTAATTCCAGAAACTGAGTGAAAAACCTTGTGAGTATTGTGCGTCTTTGTCGAGGCCTAGCAACCTGGGAGAGCATGGCGGGGGCCTGCAGGCAAGGCTTAACAGCCTCCTACATGGAACCCTGACTCTGCAGTCAGTCAGCCTGCCAGGGAAGGGTTGAAATGGTCCATCTGTGCAGGTGGCAGGACTCAAAGGTTGATGTGAGTGAAAAGAAAAACTCCATCGTAATGATGTGAGTAAAAGAACGCTCCATCGTTAACAGGGGCCTCCAAACCACTAGAAAACAGTCACTAAGCCCGTTTCTTGGAAACTTAATTAAGTACACGGAAGGAAAAAAATTTTACTCCCCTGTTTATCCTGACCTTTGACTTTGACAATAGAAGTCAGATAATGTAGGGTTGTTTTAGGTCTTTAGAGAGCAATAACCTGAGACTAGTCTTAAGATGGTTATCTCACTTTCCTGGACTTTCTTTTCTATAATTTAAGATAAGAATAGAGGATGTTAGGATTATTGATCAATGTAGTGTACATGATTAGCTTATTATAAAAGATGTCGGGAATAAAGACATTTTGCTACTACTGCCACCCAGAGTAGTAGTCGTTTCTTGCTTTCACACAATTCTAGGAGTGATCCTGCACCCACGGCCAAGCCGTCCTTCTTTCCCCACGAGAAATCACCACCCAACAGTGTTGCCTGTTTTGCTATATTCTCTTTGTTAGGAGCAAGCCATGGGGCCCAGTGGTAGTGGCAGTTCTTAGGAACATGAGTCACACAGGGTGTGAGCACAGAGGGGAGGGTCTCTGGTGTCCCTTCTAGGACCTGCCTGCCTCAGCCTGCCCTCTGGCCCCTGGTGGATATGCTCCTCAGACTCCCGTAGGTTTGTATTATATCAGCTCCAGGCCTAGAATCTCATCAGGCAGGCCTTGGTGTGGTGAGGATCTGTGGGCCTAGTTCCCGAAGGGCAATGCCTCCAACTCTGCCAACCTGTATGACTAAAGAGATGAGTTCTCTCCCTCCCATGCCCACAGCACAGCAGGGGGCACAAGGTACCTGCTGTAGATGTTCCTGTTTGAAAAGGGAACAAGGGAAGGCACAGCTGGTCCACAGCAATGCTGCAACCCAGCTGGCAGGTGCTGGGAGTTCTGAGAAGCTCTCTGGACCCTTGTTTCTACCCTCCCAGGCCAGTTAAATTACACCCTAATGTGACAGCCATCATCCCAGGCTAGAGAATTCAAGTTCATGCTTGTGGCTATTGACAGGCCTCAAAAGATCAATTTTCACGCTCAGACGAGGTTGTTGGCAGGGCTCTGGTCCTAGTTACTGGTCCTCTCCAGAGTCTGCTGGACATGCTTATAACACAGTATCTGGGGGTCAGGAAAGAGACCAGGGCAGGTCTCTTCGTGCTAAGACCATAGCCCTTAGTGACCTAATCTCAGATGTGGCATCTCATTACTTTTGCTGTATTCTCTTTGGCACAACCCTCAAGGGATGGGATAGCACATGGGTATGAGCATGGTGCTGTGTTGCTGGGGGCTGTCTCCGAGGCCACCTCCTATGTAAATCACTGGGTCCAATTTTGAGGAATAATGGAAAATAGGAGCTGCTAGAAGACTGATGACAAGAAGGAAGGATGTTTAGAGAACTAGTCTTAAACCCTAGGTAAGCATCTAGATAATTTGCTGGTGTTGAGAAAAGTTGGTGTGATCACCAAGAACAAATTTTGGCCAGTTTGCCCAGGTTGTCTTGCAGGTAGGGTTATCGCAGGTGCTACAGGTATTGGCACACCTGGATGTTGGCAGGACACACGATATTCTCTGAATGGTGTGATTTGGGGCAAGATAGAGGTGTGCAGCAGATGCCTGTGCATTTGAGGCGACTGGCACAGATGGTGCACCTGCCATTCCTAGACACTGGGCAGTGGGTGAGTGCTATCCTACCCCCATGTAGTTACCATTGTCTTGGTGACTTGGCAAGCATATTGATGTTAAGCTGATCAGATTTGCAGTTGATGTGAAATTGGTGAATTCAGAAGTGACTGAAATTTTAGAAAATATGTGCCCCAAATGTGATGAGATGGAATTCAAGAGGTTTATGCTTAACACTGATTGCAGGAGTGTGAATAAAAGGAAACAGGAGTCACACAACAAAGTGGACATGGGTCCTTAGTGCTGACCTTGAGCCACAGGGTGCAATGTCCTTGGGAGTGACCCATTTGAGCCCCTTGTGTGGCTCATCCAAAGGGAAGGTGGTAAGGGTCTTCTGTGCGCCAGCCCCCTGATCTGCCCTGAGTCCCTTGCAGCAGGCATGATAGGACAGCCCTTCTCCCGGTCCATCCATGGCCCTTGGGGGAGGCTGCCCCCAACACCACCAGTCCCTGCAGGGCCCTGTCCACCACCCAGATGGCAGGCTTACCTTGACCAGCTCCAGGAGCACATGCGGCTCCTGGTCACTGGGATGAGGAAGAACTCATGATGTAGTTTATGAATCTGAATATCTTAGAAGTTGTGGGGAAATAGACTGCTGGTCTATGAGGGAATGGCCTGCTGGGCCTGTCTGGAATGGTTTGCTGGCTACAGAGCTATGATGAGGCACAGGGGCTACATCAGGCTGGGTGGTGCTAAGATCTGCTGGGAAACCACAAGTGGCCTTGGTCCACGTCCATCTCCCTGGTGTGTCTGGGAGGGGTGGGAGGATAGGTTCTGGGGCTGGGGCCTCCTGGAGGCAGGCTGAGCATGAGGTTGCGCCTCCTCTGGCCTGGTGTGGGAGAGTGTGCAGGTGAATGTGTGGCTGAGTGTACAGCCAAGTATGCAACTGAGTGCTAAGTGAATGAGTGTGCAGGTGAGTGTTTGGCTGAGTATGTAGGTGAGTGTGGCTGAGGGTATAGTTGAGTGTGCAGCTGAGACTGCAGTTGAGTGTACGGCCAGGTATGCAGTTGAGTGTGCAAGTGTGTGGCCAAGTGTGCAGGTGTGTGTGTGTCAGAATGTATGGCCAAGTGTGCAAGTGAGTGTACAGGCAAGTGTGCAGGTGAGTGTGTGGCTGAGTGCAACTGAATATACAGCTGAGTATGCAGACGAGTGTGTGAATGTGCAGGTGAGTGTGTGGCTGAGTGTGCAGCCAAGTGTGTGAGTGAGTATGCAGGCCCTGGAGGCCCTGAGGTGACCCCATGCTGTTGTAGGTCATTGTGGGCAGCATCTTCGAGGTGGTCTGGGCGGCCATCAAGCCAGGAGCCTCCTTCGGTATCAGCGTGCTGCGGGCGCTGCGCCTGCTGCGGATCTTCAAAGTCACCAAGTATGTCTATGCTCCCGCTGTGAGGCTGGCCCCTGTGGTGTGTTTTGGGGTTCATGGTACCTAGAGCATTTTCTGGGGCTTCCACTGGTTTCCAGATAAAGGCTGCTTGTAGAGCAGTCCCCGTTGGGCACCTTGCCCCCTTGGGGCTCCTGGACTGCCCTCCGTGCTGCCTGCTCTTAGCCCTTGCCAGCCTGCTTGTCCCCTGCAGTCTGTGTCCTGTGCCCTCCTGAGGCTGCCAGGCCCTTTTTCCCAACCCTCAAAGGTGACTTTGCTTTGCAGTCAGTAGAGCCAATGTCCTTGTCATTGTGCCTGTGTCCTTTCCTGCAGCCCACCCCTGGGGAGGACAGGGAGTTTTCGCTGTAACCCCTGACCTGACGTGGCCTTTCCTATGGACCCAACCTGGCATTTGCCCCAGCCCAGTGACAAGACAGTGACAAGACTATGTCTTCATTTGAACCCTGCTTTATCTGTTCTGCACCAAAGCCCAGGCTCCAGCCTCTTACAGAGAATAGGCCTGGCCGCCTGGGCCTACCTTCTCTGGCAGCCTCAGTGGCTGTGGTTAGTCTCTAGCTCTGCCCACACGTGCTAAGAGGGCATGGCTGCCCTCCAGGTGCCCAGTGTTGCCCCTGCTCCCCAGGGAGATCCACCTCTGCATGTGCCCTGGAGGCTGTGGCTCAGGGCAGAATGGGATGCTGCCAGGGAGGGGCTAGGGGTTTCACAGCGCTGGTGGGAAGAGTCTAATCAGAAGCAAGGGCTGCTGCGGACTCAGCATTTTGGCCACAGCCAGATGCCATAGCAGGGCCCCATGCTGCCATGGGGTCACCATGCCCTGCGTTTCTGGGGCCTGTACCCTACACAGCCAGACCACAGCAGAGTTGTAGCAGTTGGCGCAGCTGTGTGGAGCCTGAGACACTGGCCTCCTGAGGTAGACCACAGTCCTGGTGGTCTTTTCCTGTCCATTTGAAACCCAAGCACAGGCCTATCTGAGAGTGTGAAAGTATAACACAGAGGGCTTGGGCCAGAGGCCTTTTAGCTGTGTCTGCAGACTGCTGCGGAGCCTTTTTGGCCCCTGTGTCCAGGCCTCCTTCCCTGCCATGTGCTGCTGATGGGGCCTCCAGGGAGTGAACGTAGGCCTGCCTCCACCCAGCCTTGGGGCTTGGCATCTTAGGCTCTGTTTTCTTGCGGGAATGGGTGACTGTTATCCTAGGGCAGGCAGACCTAGAACCCTGCCAGTCCCAGACTCTTCCAGGCCATCTTCCCTTAATCCTCAGGTGCCTTCTGAGAGAATCCATAGGGGAGGGCCAGATGTCTGGGGTGGGCCCAGTGGTGCCCGAGGGGGGTGAGCACAGGGGGCAATTGTGTCTGTCCTGCAGGTTTCCCATTCCAGAGTGACGGGGTGGCACATGCAGAGGTGCATATCCCTGGGGAGCAGGGGTGACACTGGGCACCTGGAGGGCAACCATGCCCTGTGAGCATGTGTGGGCAGAGCTAGAGACTGACCACAGCCACTGGCAGGCACAGTCCCTCAGCTGCTGTCAGCATCCAGACCAGGGGTCCTCAAACTTGTTAAATAGGGGGCCAGTTCACTGTCCCTCAGACCGCTGCAGGGCCGGGCTGCAGGGCCCCGGGACGAGTCGGCTGTTAGGCAGGACACGCAGTGGTGGCAAAAACACCTGGCGGGCTGGGTAAATGTCCTAGGTGGGCTGCATGTCGCCCATGGGCCATAGTTTGAGGATGCCTGATCTAGACCCTCAACAGCCTTGGCGGCCCTGGATAAGAACACGAATGTGGGGGGAGGAGCTGAGGCTTCCAGAGAAGCTGGGTCCAGGCAGCCGGGCCTGTTCTCTGTAAGAGGCTAGTGCCTGGGTATTGGTACTGGTCCCCGCGCATGCAAAAGACTTTGCTGAGAGGCCATGCCAACTCTCGTCTGGTCCTGCTGTGGTTCTCTTGTGTTGGCCTGGGAAGTTGGCAGCTGGCTGGCGTTGGCAGTGAGGAGGGCAGGGTGGGTGTCTGGGACTGCACTTGGCCTTGGCCGCCTGATGGGTGGTGCCTTCATCCTCTAAACTGCATGACAGTGGAGGGCATTGGGAGAATGAGGGCGAGTTCAGCACTGGACATGTTTACTCTGTCTATCCTCTGGGCCCTAGCAGTAAAGTTGGAGTAGTGGGTCTGGGACCCCAGAGGGAGCCTTCGCTCTCTATCTAGGTGCGGGGTCCTCCGGTTTGCAGATTGTAGAAGCCATGGGTGTAATGCCAAAAGCCCAGCTATGCGTGGGCTGGGAGGCCGAGTTGGGCACAGCCTGGGGCTCAGACACAGCCTGCCGCAGGTACTGGAGCTCACTGCGCAACCTGGTGGTGTCCCTGCTCAACTCCATGAAGTCCATCGTCAGCCTCCTCTTCTTACTCTTCCTGTTCATCGTGGTCTTCGCTCTGCTGGGGATGCAGCTGTTTGGGGGACAGTAAGTGGGTGCAGGAGGGGAACACCACTCTTGGGGTCCCCCCAGGGAGGCAGTGCTCAGAGCAGACAGTGTTGCCCAGGCCCTGCCTGCCCGTCCTGGAGAGCAGCCCCGGGTGCCTGGGATGAGCATGTTTCCGCCACGGCTCGTAGCTCTTGACGGGCCATCCTTCCCAATGCTGCTTGTTTTTCTCAGGTTCAACTTTCAAGATGAGACTCCAACGACCAACTTTGACACGTTCCCTGCGGCTATCCTCACTGTCTTCCAGGTATGGCCTTGTGCACTCTTACCATGCTCAGCCCTCACTCTGTAGTCTTCCTCTGCTCCCTGTAAAGCCTAGACAGAACCTTCTACAAGCAGAAGATGAGTGTCTCAGTGTGTGGGTCTCCAGTCCCTAAGACCTTGACCCTGGTGATGAGAGTGCCTGCACTGTGGTGCTATCCTTTGGGGCAAGTATAATTCCTTGGGGACGCACCTGGGCTTCAAAAGACTAATTTTCCTCTTGACCCTGGTGAAACACTCCCAATGTCTCAGGCCCTAGGACTGTTTGTGTCTGGAAACATGCCCACCACAGCCTGGGGAAAGGGGCCAATTTCCTGTGTGACTGAGCTTCAATGGCCCAGACAACCTCTGTTCTCTTGGAGGGTTCCTTTTTAAGGACTTTCAGGCTATGGCCCCACAAATACTGCCAATGTTGGCCTCACTGATAGGACATCTCATGCCTTTTTGCCTCATGAAATCTACTTGATAGGGCAGGCTGTGCTCTTCCCCACAAATAACTCTCAGCAGGCCTTGCATGCTCCAGGCTGGGGGCTTAGCTTCGTGCCCAGCCTTTGGGGCTGTTGGCCCCAAGCATGGCCAAAGCTAGTGCCCATAACACATGTGAGAGAAGGCCTTTGGGTCACACCCTCCAAGGGTGGGAGTCTTCCCAGAAGATGGTTCAGATGGCTAGGTGATTGGCTGCCAGAGCAACTCAGGCCTAGTGATTTTCACCTGTAGTCCCTACCATGTGCCCCAGGGTTGGGCCCTGTGGCCTTAGTCATGGCCCAGCAGCCTCTTGTGCCATAGCCCTCTCAGTGCCTCATGTTCGTTCTTCCTTGCTGCCCTTCCCTATCTTCTGACCTACAACCTTCTCCTTCCCCAACTGAAGCATTGGAAGCCTGGACTTGCTCACAGGCCAGCCACTTCCAAACTGTGGTCTCCTAGATGTTTCTCAGCACTTAGTGGTCACACCATCTATGTTGGTCTTTGGGGACCCTGGTCTCCAAGCTGGAGCCTCCAGTGGGTATGACTGCAGCCTTTTCTAAGATCATGGTCTGCTCAGTGTTGGGAAGGACCCAGGCTGAGTGCCAGGCAGGAGAGATGGGAAAGTGCACATCCGGACAAGGCAGCTCAGTGGGAGTGAGTCTGGTGTGGATGGTCGGGGGTGGGGCGTGGCACCAGGCTGGGGGCCAAAGTGTCCAACCCAGAGACTGCGCCTAGTGGGAGCTGCCATAGGGTGTCCTAAGCAAGGAGGCCGCAAGGATGGTGGTCAGAGCTCCACTTGTGTTTGCTGTAAGAAGGGACCTGAGCACAGTGAGGAGAGGCCAGCGGTAGGAGAAAGGAAGGTTCTTCTGATCAGATGATTCTTTGAACACAGCAACAAGATAATAAATACATAGAAAAGACCTCGCCAAGCAAAAAACAGTCTCTGTGGACTAGAAATGGAGCAGAAATGAATTTTACCGTGGTGAGAGGTGGCAGAGATCCAGGCACAGGGATGCTGCCTGAGAAGAGGCAGGTGGGCCGGTATGTGCACCCAGCCTCAGAGGCTTATAGGTAGCTCAGCCTTCTCCAGCCCTGGTGAAGGTGCTCACCCTTGTAAGGAGGCTGAGGAGACAGGACAACTGTGGAGCAGGCAGGGCAGGCTGCTGGGATGCACCCTGCTTCTGCTGGTTTGGAGTAGGGATAGGGAGTGTGGGAAGGAGCAACTTAAACTCTGCAACTAGGAACCTGCAAACAACAGTAGGGTAGGAACTGACACCACAGAGGGGAACAACATCCACCATCAGAAGTTGAGATCATGCCCAGAGAGAAGGAAATAGCAGCAATTACAGATAGCTTTAAACTGAATATGTTTTAGATTCTCCAAGGGGTAAAGGGAGAACCCATACAATACACACACTTGAGAAAAAAAGGTGGTTAAGAACACAGAATAGGTTAATTTGAAAAAGAACTAACTAGAGAACCTAGAAATGAAAAATATAGCTATTTAAATTAAGAAACAAAAGGCAGAGTGGATGCTGGATGTGATCTGAGAAGTAGGGGAGTTAGAGCTAAGCCAGCTGCAGGCTGGGTGCTGGGAGGAAGCAGGAGGCAGCCAAGGACACAGGGCTGGGGTAGGTGCCTTTCAGGGCAAGCCCGGGTGTAAGCTTTCAGAAGGCCATGCAAGGCAAACAGAAATAACTCTAGACCAGTGGTTCTCAACCTTCCTAATGTCGCAATATATTTTCACTGTTAAAAAGGGTTTGTGACCCACAGGTTGAGAACCGCTGCTCTAGACCCAGATACATTATGATAAACAGATGGTCTTAAAAGCTACCTTCAACAAACAGATTTCCTACAAAAGAATGACTTCTCATGAGCAAGCAATGCCAGAGGTCATGAGAAACCACCTTGAAATGCCAAGTGTAGCCACTGTTAACCTAGAACTCTGAACCCAGCAAGCTGTGAATCGTGAAGCATGACCCCCCAGGTCATTGCTGGAAAGACTACAAATGTTCATATAATTGGTAAGGTAGATGACTTAGAAGAAAGAAATATGTTAAATTAACTAAAAAAAGAAATAGGGAACCTGAACCATTTCAGAAATTGAATAATTTAAAAGTCTTCTACCTAAGGTACCAATTTCATATCGTTTTATAGATGAATTCTATTAATTGTTTAAGAAGTTATTCCAATTTTATTTAAAACACTCTAGAAAATATAAAAAGGAAGCACCCCACTTAATTTTTTTAGAGCCCCACTTATTTTATGAGGCTAGAATAACATTGATATGTTAAAACCAAGTAAGGATAATATCAGAAAAGATAGATCCCTGTCACAAACACAGAGGCAAAACATCCAGAGGAAATCATCCCTGCTCAAGTTATCTTTACAATTAACTAGACTTTTTCCTAGAAATATAAGGTAACTTAATTATCTACTAATATAAATTTATCATATTTACAGATAAAGGTAGAAAAAACCCTGTATGATCAGAAAAAACAACAGGTCAATGAACCATATGAATGAAATGAGGGATGAAGCAAGATTGGCAGTTTGTTAACTGCTAAAACTGGGTGATGGACACGTAGGGTTCACTGTACTCTGGACTTTGTGTGTGTTTTAAATGTCCACAATAACTTTTTCTAAAAAAAAATCATAAAAAATAACACTTCTTCCAAATAAAAACTCTTAGCAGATTATGCTAGTATCAATGTTCTTTGGTGCAGTAGAATAAGAAAAAATAAAATAAAAATTCTCAAAATTAGCAAAGAGGAAAGAATACTGTTATTTATAGATGAAATCTTTATATATGCTGAAAACCCAAAGTGCTGTTCTTGCAGATGGTGTGGGACAGTTTGTTTATCTGTATAGAAATGCATGAAGTTGGCTTCTTGCCTTGTGCCAGATATGACAATCAGTTCTAGATGGAGTAAGACCTGAGTGTGAAGAGAAACCTAAATTTTTAGAGCATACCCAAGTACATTGTTATTAATTCGGAGCAGAAAAGCTCTTTTTAAAGAAAACAAAAACACAGATCATAAAGGAAATAATAATTTAGTAACAAATATGATACTAAAACAATTTCCATTCATCAAAAGACACCATAAAAAGGTTAAAAAAAATAGAGAAGACATTTCCAGTGTTAGTGAATTAGCAACACAGGGTCAGTTTCCAGAATGTATCAAAAAATTTCACAAATCAAGACAAAAAGACAATGTAATAGACAATGCAAACCAGCAACTCTAGAGAGAGGAGGTGGAGTGGAAACCCACAGAACTGCGCTCGCCCTTCCTGTAGTCAGGAAAATGCAAATTAAACCCACAATGAGATAGCCTTTCCACTGATCAGCTTAGTCAAATTTAAGTGTCTAAAAATGTCAAGTTTTACAGAAGATGTGGAGAAATGACGATTCTGTTTTGCTGTTGGTGGGTTGGTACAAACAGTCTGGAAAGTAATTTCATAATATCCAATCCCCTGGAATCTGTACATAGGCAGTTCCTGTTCTATGCTCTAGTTTCTTGCCCAGGTGCACAAAGAAACTTATGAAGGCTGTAGCAGTAGCATTATCCATAGTAACAAAGGGCTGGAAATCACCTGACTGTTTGTCATTGGAGATGGATGAGAGGCATGTCATCTTTGGGCAGCAGGGAGTATAACCAGCCCAGAGCTGCGTAGCCTAGCATGAATGCATCTCACAAGAGCAATGATTGGCTCAGAGCTGCGTGCAAAAGCATGTACACATCTAACAAGGGCAATGACCGGCCCAGAGCTGCATGGAAAAGCATGGATGCATCTCACAAGGGCAATGACTGGTCCAGAGCTGTGTGGACCAGCATGTACACATCTAACAAGAGCAATGACTGGCCCAGAGCTGCGTGGAAAAGCATGGATGCATCTCACAAGGGCAACAACTGCACCAGAGCTGCATGGAAAACTGTGGACGCATCTCACAAGGGCAGTAACCTGCAGAGCTGCATGAACAGGCATGGACACATCTTACTTGGGTAATAACCGGCCAAGAGCTGCGTGGACCAGTGTGGATGCACCTCACAAGGGCAATAATTGTCCCAGAGCTGTGTGGACCAGTGTGGACACATCTCACAAGGGCAGTAATTGGCCCAGAGCTTCGTGGACCAGCTTGAATGCGTCTCACAAGAGTAATGATTGGCCTAGAGCTGCGTGGACCAGCATGGACACATCTCACAAGGATAATAACTGGCCCAGAGTTGCATGGACTAGTATGGACACATCTCACAAGGGCAGTGACCAGCTCAGAGCTGCGTGGACCAGGGTGGATGCATCTCACTTGGGTAATGACTGGCCCAGAGCTGTGTGGACCAGTGTGGATGCACATCACAAGGGTAAAGACCAGCCCAGAGCTGCCTAGACCATCATGGATGCATCACACAAGGCTGATGACTGGCCCAGAGTTGCATGGACTGATCTCACAAGGGTAATGACATGCCCAGAGCTGCGTGGACCAGTGTGGACACATTTCACAAACATGCTGAGCAAAAAAATGCAAGTTTCAGAATATTACATAGCATATGTTACTGTTGAAATAAGGATGAGAACCATGCAAAACAATATTATGTGTTTATGGTATATATGCAGGTAATAGTTTAAAAACTTGCATGGGAGTGACAAACATGAAATTCAGGACACTGTTTACGTTGGGCAGGTGTTGGGAGATGGGGAGAATGAGAGAAATGCGACTTGGAAGTTTTAGGTAAGAAAATTCAGCAATATTTTGATGTTTTATTTTTTAAGCTGGGTGATGGGTATACAAATATTTGTTAAATTATTCATCAGACTTTTCTAAGTGTTTAAGATATTACACAATTAAAAATAAAGGGTGTCACGACTTGGCATCTGTAGCTCAAGTGGTTAAGGTGCCAGCCACGTAAACCAGAGCTAGTGGGTTTGAATCCAGCCCAGGCCTGCCAAACAATGACAACTACAACCAAAAAATAGCTGGGTGTTGTGGTGGGTGCTGGTATTCCCAGCTACTTGGGAGCCGGAGGCAGGAGAATTGCTTGAGCCCAGGAATTGGAGGTTGCTGTAAGCTGTGATGCTACAGTACTCTACCCAGGGCAATAGCTTGAGGCTCTGTCTCAAAAAAAGGGGCGGGGAGCAGGTGTTGTGGCTCATTCATGTAATCCTAGCACTTTAGGAGGGTAAGGTGAAGGATTTCTTAAGCCTGGGAGTTTGAGGTTGCAGTGAGCTGTGATGATTCCACTGCACTATAGCCAAGGTGACAGGTTGAGACTTTGTCTCAAAAAAATAAATAAGGAATACAAGAAAATAAACATTGACCAAAAGAAAGCTTGTGTATTAATATCATCCAAAATAGGAGTTAAGGTTAAAAAAAAGATTAGGAAGAATAAAGAAACTTGTTATATAACAATGGTAAAAGGAAGATGCTACCAAGAATGTAGTGCAGGCATGAACTTGGATGACTGAAAAACATACCCTTAAAATACATCAAATAAAAACTGACAGAATTAAAAGGAGAAAGAAGCACTTTACCATTTGTAAGAAATTTATAACATATGTATAGAACTGAAAGATAAAGCTGAGAGGGTGTAAATGCATGAACACAGTGAGTGTGAGCCAGCTGGTACTTACCAAGCTGAACCCAACCGCAAAGAGAGGAGTAGTTATTTGGGACACTTGGAGCAGTCACAGAAATTGACCATTTGTTAGATCATCCGGGAAATTCCTACAAATATTAAATAACTGCTATCCTTCACAGTGTATCCTTGTTTAAATAGACACAGTCAGTGCAGTCATTTAAAATCTTTGATATTTATGGGAAGATTGGGTAGGTCCATGGGGTAATCATAATGGCCATACAAAATATTTAGAACTAAATAATATTGAAACTACAGGATGAGCCGGGCACCGTGGCTCACACCTGTAATTGCGGCTCTCTGGGAGGCCAAGGTCAGCAGATCACTTGAGCTCAGAAGTTCAAGACTAGCTTGAGCAAGAGTGAGACCCTGTCTCTACTAAAAATAGAAAAACCAGGCTTGGTGCCCATAGCGCAGTGGTTACGGAGCTGGCCACATGCACCAACGCTGGTGGGTTCGCACTTGACCTGGTGCTGCTAAACATAATGACAATTGCAATGACAAAAAGAAAAATAGCCGGGTGTCATGGCAGGTGCCTATAGTCCCAGCTACTTGGGAGGCTGAGTCAGGAGGATTGCTTGAGCCAGAGTTTGAGGTTTTTGTGAACTATGATGATGCCACTCTACTGAGGGTGACAAAGTGAGACTCTGTCTCAAACCAAAAAGTATAGGATGAACCTGAAACAGTATTTAGAGGAAAATTTATAATCTTAAATGCAATTATCAAAAATAAAAGAAAAACCAAAACAAGTACTCATTTAAAAAATCTAGAAAAAGAGATAACAAACCAAAGAAACATTGAAAGCAGAAAATAATAAAGGTAAAGCAGACATTTATGACAGAAAACTAAACACCAAGATAACAAAACCATACAAATCATATTCTTGGGCGGCACCTGTGGCTAAGTGAGTAGAGCACTGGCCCCATATACTGAGGATGGCAGGTTCAAATCCAGCCCTGGTGAAACTGCAACAAAATAGCTTGGGAGGTGGAGGCAAGAGAATCACCTAAGCCCAGGAGTTGGAGGTTGCTGTGAGCTGTGTGACACCATGGCCCTTTACTGAGGGCAATAAAGTGAGACTCTGTCTCTAAAAAAAAAAAAAAAAAATCATATTCTTATGAAGACTAATGAAGTAGATAATTTTATAGCAAGGCTGACCAAGAAGAAAAAAACACAAAAATAATCCCAAAGGGAGTCATAACTATAGAAAAAGAAGATATTTTTCAAAATTCCATCAGAATACTTTGTCAACTCTGTGCCAATGTATTTGCGAACTTTGTTGAATAACACATTTTATGGGAAAATAAATTAGCTCAAGAAGAATAAAAACCCTAGACATCTCATAGCCTTTAAAGCAGCGGTCCTCAACCTGTGGGTCAGACCATCTTGCATATCAGATATTTACGATTCATAACAGTAGCAAAATTATAGTTATGAAGTAGCAATGAAAATAATTTTATGGTAGGGGGTCACCACCACATGAGTAACTGTATTTAAGGGTTGCAGCATTAGGAAGGTTGAGAATCACTGCTTTGAAGAAACTGAATCAATAGTCCACACTGTCTTTCTGGCTGTCTTTTTGCCTCCTGCCCTGAATGTAGTCAGCTGTAAAGTAACTGTTACCAAACCTTTAATGAACAGATAACTATTTTGCTTAAACAATTTCAGAGAATGGAAGAAATTATTTCATGAGTCTGGTAGAACCTTGACACCAAAGCCATGCAAGCATGGACAACATAAGGCAAGCAAGATGCAGACCAGGACGTGAGCTCTGTGAAGCAGGGTCTTTGTCTGTTTTGTCCACTGACCATCCTAAGCACCTGAACGCTGGCTGACACAGCAGATATTTTAAATGTTTGCTCAGTGAAAAAATAGGTAATATAGGTGATCTTGTCTAACAAGGGTACAAGTGAACTTTTCTAGAACTAGAATACAAATGCTTTGATACAATGACTAAGCAAATGACATGAAATCTATGTTAACCAGCTTGATGAAAGTATTTCATCATATGAAATGTATGATGTAAGTATTTCAGTTGTATATGAAAACAGTACAACATACCCCATGTTTGCATTAATGTATACAGCTATCAATTAATAAAAAAAAGAAAAGAAAAAAAAAAGAAAAAATAGGTAATAGAAAATAAATAGAAATTATCCAAAATAAAATATTTAAAAATCAAATCCAACTGTGTGTAGTATGTGTGTATGGGTATGAGTATACAGAAGGTGCCAAAAAATGTATGCACATTCTAAGAAAGGAAAAAACTATTAGAATAGTAATAATATATATGAGTAACAAAAGATGAATACAATTCATGTTTGAGTACTTTTCAAAATTGCAGAAGTCAAACATGACTGGAGTATTACAATTTTAATACAATATTTTTCTTAAAATATGTGTACACATTTTTGGTACTCTCTGTATATATACATACAGAAATACCTAGACTGTGTTCATCCCAGTAATACACGAATTGTTGAAGTAATTCCTTATTTCTGAGGAATAAGGAATTAAAAAATAAGGAATTCCTTATTTCTATAGGTTAAAGGAGAAAAATAATCATGTCATTAGATGTAGTAAGGTGACAAATTGGCAAAAGTCAACTTTTTTTTTTTTTTTTTTTTGAGACAGAGCCTCAAGCTATCCCCCCTGGGTAGAACGCCGTGGCTTCACAGCTCACAGCAACCTCCAACTCCTGGGCTCAAGCAAGTCTCTTACCTCAGCCTCCCAAGTAGCTGGGACCACAGGCGCGTGCCACAACGCCCGGTTATTTTTTGGTTGCAGCCGTCATCGTTGTTTGGCGGGTCTGGGCTGGATTCGAACCTGCCACCTTAGGTGTATGTGGCTGGCACCTTAGCCACTTGAGCCACAGGCACCGAGCCAAAAGTCAACTTTTATGATAAAAATATCATGTTAAGAATTGATAGCACTTTTTCTTTAATCTGATGAAGAGTATCTACAGAAACCCACAGCTAGGGTGGGTGAGAGCCAGGGTAATGGGAATGGTTTTCTTTTTTGAGGGGATGAAAATTTCTGAGATTGAGTGTGGCAATGGTGGTACATATTTAAGGATATACTAAAAAACCATTAAAGGGCAGCGCCTGTGGCTCAAGAAGTAGGGTGCTGGCCCCATATATCTCAGGTGGTGGGTTCAAACCTGGCCCAGCCAAAAAAACCCCAAACCATTAAGTTATACACTTTAAATGGGTGATTTACATTTCAATAAAGGTGTTATTTAAAAGAGGCTATCACAAGCATGATAAATAGTAGTAAAATACTAGAAGTATTATTAAAAGGAAAACAAGGATGTCCAGTCCTCTGGCAATTGAAACAATCAATGTAGTTAAGAAAAAGAGGTTGAAAGCCTGGAAAGGTATAGAAAAAATTGCCAGTATTTGCAAATGATGAGCTTATTTACATAGAGAATCTAAGAGAACATATTAGAAATAATGGAATTCAGCAGTGTTGCTGGACACATGATCATTGTAAAAAAATTCAGTTTTTAAACCTGGAAACCACTAAAAGTGCCTATCAGAAGGAAAATGGATAAGTGTGGCCAGGCATGGTGGCTCACACCTGTAATTCTAGCACTCTGGGAGGCTGAGGTGAGTGGATTGCTTGGGCTCAGGAGTTTGAGACCACCCTAAGCACAAAAAAGCCAGACCCCGTCTCTAAAAATAGCCAGCCGTTGTGGCAAGAAACTGTAATCCCAACTACTAGAGAGGCTCAGGCAAGAGAATTACTTGAGCCCGAGAGTTTGAGATTGCTGTGAGCTCTGATACCATGACACTCTACCCAGGGTGTTAAAGTGAGAGTCTGTCTCAAAAAAAAAAAAGATAAGTGAATTTGCAGTGTTTTACACAAATAAGTAGATTTAATGCGTATTGACATGGATACACTTTGAAGATATAATATTAAATAGAAATTGCAAGTTGAGGAATAACACGTGTACTTGCGACCTTCCAGTGTGTGCCTGCTGCACACTGTATTCTGTCTGTTAGGGGTGTGTGTATGTGTGGTGTGTTATGGAGCTATGAAGACTTGGGCTCATTCATTCAACAAGGGACTTATATCCAGAATATACAAGGAATTCAAACAACTCAACAGCAAACCCCCAAATAATTTCAGTAAAAAGTGGACAAAGGACTTAAACAGGCATTTCCCAGAAGATAATGTACAAACAGCCAACAAGTACATAAAAAAAAACCCTTATCAACATCACTAATCATCAGGAAAATGTGAATCAAAACCACAATTAGATGTTAAGTCACCCCAATTATTAATAGAATAGATATTACCAAAAAGACAAAAAATAACAAATGCTGAGAACTCTTACCTGTTGGTGGGAATGTAAAGAAGTGATAGGCTTCCAGGTACCCTAAATGCCCTGATTTGATCATTACACATTATACACATGTACCAAAATGTCACATGTGCCCTATGAATATGCACAAAAGTTTTATAACCATGGAAACAAAAACAAGTTGAAAGTGGGGAGATGGGAGAAGTGTCTGACCAGATGCATGGCTGGGGTCGCCTATAGGGCCGTAGAAATGCGGCAGAATGTTAAGTTTCATTTGTGATTATTTTTCTCTTGTATGTCTCCGAAAACAAAAGAGGGACATGAGTTTGTGGATGGGGCAAGGATTGCATTTAGTCAGGCTGTGAGGGCAGGGCCATTAGGTGCAGGTGGCCAGAGCTAGAGGGTCACAGGCCCTGCTTCTGTCATGGGGCCTTGAGGAGGCGGCTCCCCATGCTGAACCTTGGACTCAGCTGTGGGCAGTGACCAGGGCAGCTCTGCATCCTCCTCATGCTGTCCTCTTTTCTTTTGCCCTTTCCATTTCTGGCAAAAAACCTAGTGCATTTTCATCTTTTAAAACCCAGCTCAGCAGCCAGGCTCCTCTGGAAGTTTTTCTGGAGGACACTGGGCTGCCCAGACTTTTGGCAGCACCATCCTAGAGGCCTGGGGGTGGGGGTGGGGGGGCACAGGTGCAGGGGTGCATGTGTAGGGGGGTGCATGTGAGGTGCAGTACATGGGGTGGGCAGCTACATGGAGCTGAGCTGCTCTCTGCCCACAGATCCTGACTGGAGAGGACTGGAATGCAGTGATGTACCATGGCATTGAATCGCAAGGTGGGGTCAGCAAAGGCATGTTCTCGTCCTTTTACTTCATCGTCCTGACACTGTTTGGAAACTGTATCCTTCTGTGGGGCTGGGCATGGGTGGCTCACTGGGCAGGTGTGGCTTTGAGGAAGGGGGATTGTGGCCAGTTTCCTAATCACACTGATTTAATGGAGTATTTAAGTTTTACCACTGGGCTTAAGAAAGAAAATGTTCTGCTGAAACATAACCTTTGCAGGGAAACATGAGAAGTTTTCTGTTGAGGACAATATGGGGCTGTTTCAGGATCTCATGTTGAAGGGAGGATTGGGGTCTGGGAACCCAGCAGCTGAGAAGCTGCTCCTGGGGCAGGGCTCTGCTGGGCAAAGGGTTAGGCAAGGACAGTCCAGGAGGAGGGACTGCAGGCATCATGAGGCCAGTGCAAGTGTAGCCATAGGGCAGCTGAGATGGGACATGGAGGCACAGGAGACCTGTCTCTGGTTCTCAAATACACCTGGGCATCAGAGTCCGCAGATCCAATGGGGCTACCTGGGCCTGAGAACATTCATGTTCTAACAGGCTCCTGGTCTGGGGACCCCTACTTTGAGAACTGCTGTTAGAGAATGTCCTGTGGAGCCCTGAAGAAAGGTCTGAGCTAAAGACAAATGTCTGTGAGTTGTGCTGTCACAGCTGTCCCCCATATTCTCGAACACACTTGGCCTCTTTATCCTGTAAGGAGCTTCCATCCTTCAGACCCTGTTTTTCTTTGTTTCTGTCCCCTGATTCCTCATCCCTTGTTCCATCTCCCAGGATTGACTTAGCAGGGATAAGTGTAGCCATGGGGTGGTCCTTCAGGTCACAGGACAGGTCCTGAGTCCTGGGCATCTAGCCTCCCAGGAAGCTGAGTCCAGGCTATGACGCATTGGGGGCCGGGAGCCATGAGGGCAGCATTGGCTCTGGAAGTGGGAAGCCTTGGGGGCTGATGTGGCAGGAATCAAGGAAATGATGCCACAGCTCTCGGAGTGAGACAGAGGCTGCAGTGCTAGCCTCAGCCTGGGAATGATTGGTGTGCCTGAGACAGAGCCAGGCTAGCTGCTCACCATAGCTGAGTTTGACCTTGACACCCAGGCCAGGCATGGTGGCTATAAGAAATGCCACTGCCCTCATCCAATTGGAGTTGCAGTGGTGAACTGCTGTGCCATTGTGTCCCTCTGGCTGGGTCAAGGAGCACAGCCCATAGTCCTACATTCTGGGCATGGAAAGTGCTTTAAGGGTGTCCATGGCTGTGGTCTGTGCCTATAGGTGACCTGCTTGGGATTGCTCTGGCCTCACTGTCCTGTTCTGTGGACTCTCCAGGACACTTAGCAGTTGTGCCTGTGAGGCTGTGCTTGGGAGTTTGGGCTCCCCTGAAGGGGCTTGCCCTTCTGGGATCATTGCTACAGACCTCATGCAGAGCCATCTGCCACTCAGGCCTGGCATACAAGGCTCTTTCATAGGGCAGAGCCACTGAGAAAATAGCCACAGCCTGGGCAGAGTGAGTCCCTAGGCCTGTAGTGAAACAGGCTCACTTACAGGGAGCACAGGGTCCTGGTTGGGGCTCTTACTGTGTCTGAGTCATTGCGGTTGTCAGGACTGGGGGAAGGGGCTTCTGGCATCAGCAGGGTGGAGTCTAGGGACAAGGGGTGTTCAGTTTTCATCAGCAGGGCTGAGGCTGAGGAACCAACAGCGATAAGGTAGGAAGGCACCCCGCGATGCCCAGGACTGGTAGGAGCTGTGTCTAGTTGTCAGAGAGGCTGGGCTATGTCACAGGGGATATTTCTGGAGACATGCTGCTGGCAGTGAGTGAGCTTGTGGGAAAGGGGCTCTGAGAGGAACGTCAGCAAGATAACTGGCTAGATACACCTGCAGCCATCCTTGTGTCAAAAAAGGACCAAGGTAATGAATAAGCTGCTAAGATTATTTAACTAGAGTATACAAGGGAAGATGTTGGAGTGCAGAGAATTCTAGGAGGACAGCATAGAGGTGCCCAGCCTCTGTAGCACTGTCTCCCCAGCTGGAGGGGAAAAGGTGAGCTGAGGTTACCTGCTAGCCCCACTGCCATTGCAAACACCTGCAGTCCTTAATGCTGGATAACCCTGTAGTCTTTATGAGCTCCCAGCCCAATGTGGAGAGCTGCCAGGAATTCACATAGCTATTTTGCTTGTGGTTAGGAGCTCAAGTGTACGCTCCCTACCCTGTGCATCTGCTGGGAGCCAAGCTGCTGAAGCACTGTGCCCTTGTGAGACCAGAGCCACCCTGTAGCGTTCCCTGCTCTGGGGGCCAATAGTCACTGCACCTGTACAGCACTGGGGCTCTGTCTTCATTATACCAAGCACACGTGGGTGACTGAACACCACTACACCAGCTGCACGGAGCTTGGGCCCAAGATCAGCTGAGACTCTGATCTTGCACAGAAAACCAACTTTCACCACTGCAAAGGAATAGTCAGTCTTGCCCAGGCTGAACCTGTTCTTGAGTCTGCCAAACAACTGTGTGCCTCCCCTAAGCAGGAGAGGCACCTCACCTGTCCAGTAACTGTGAGCTCTCAGTATGGGCCTGAGAAACAGTCCTATAGGCTGTCCCTGGCAAGTGCACCCAAGACCAGCCAAGTAGCCAGGAGCGCATGTCCTGGACCTGCCTCTGGTGGGCATGTCTCCAGGCCAACTGAGTATTTTTATGCCTGTGCTTAGGCTTAAGAAAACAGCCCACAGGCCACTTCCCACAGAACAGCTTTGAGGACAGCCAGACAGCCATATGTCTGCATCCTGAACACAGGAAGTAGTCTTGTGGGCCTCCCCTAGCAGACATGACCCCAAGCTGGCTGAACAGCTGTGTGCTTGTTTCCTGAGCCAGAGAAGTAGTTCCATGGGCCTCCCGCAGCAGACATGTGCCTAGGCCAGCTAAGAAGCCATGTGATCATGTCCTGAGCCCTGTTCTGATACCAAAAACCAGATAAGGACACAACAAAAATACTACAGCCTAGTAGCCCTAGTGAACATGCAAAGACGCTCAACGAAATACTAGCAAACTGAATCTAAGAACACATCAAAGAGGTAATAACAACATTGAAGTGGGATTTATCCCAGGAGTGCAAGGATAGTTCAACACACATAAATGAATAAATGCCATACTTCACATCAATAAGAGGAAAGACAAAAACCATATTATAATCTCAGTACATACGGAAAAAGCTTTTGATAAAATTTGGCATCTCTTCATGATGAATTAGGTATAGAAGGGAGGTATCTTAACCAGGTTGTGTATGACAAACACAAGACGAGGTTGCCCACTCTCAGCACTCTTAGTCAGCATAGTACTGGAAGTCCTAGGCAGAGCAATTAGGAAAGAGAGAAAGGGCATCCAAATTGTAAAGGAGGGAATCAACTTGTCCCTCTTTATAGATGGCATGACCTTATATATACAAAAACCTAAAGACTACCAAAATGCTCTCAGAACTGCTGAATTAATTCAGTAATGTTGTAAGATATAAAATTAAAATAAAAAAAGTAGTGTTTTTATATATAAACAATGAACTAGCTGAAAAAGAAATAAAATAGGCATTCCCATTTACAAAAGCTACAAAAAACGTAAAATACCTAGGATGAATTTAACTAAGGAGGTGTCAGATCTCTTAAAGGAAAACTACTAAACACCAATGAAAGAAATCGAAGAGGACACAAACGTTGGAAAGACATGCTATGTTCATGGAGCAGAAGAACGAATGTTCTTGAAGTGAAAATACTACCCAAAGCAATCTAGAGTCAATGCAATCTCTATCAAAATACCAATGACATTCTTCACATAGAAATAGAAATAAGATTCTAAAATTTGTATGAAACCATGAAAGACCCCAAATAGCCAAAGTAGTCATGAGCAAAAAACAAAAACAAAACTGGAGGCATCACATTATGAGACCATGTCGTAACCAAAACAGCATGGTACTGGCATAAAAACAGATATACAGACTAATGAAACAGAAACAAAAATCCAGCAATCCATGTATCTATGCCAACTGATTTTTACAGAGGTGCTAGGAGCACTGAGTGGGGGAAAGGACACTTCTGTTTGACAAGTGGTTCTGGAGAAACTGGGCATACACATGCAGAAGATTGACATTAGACTCCCACCTCTCACCCTATACAAAAATAAACTAAAATAGGTGAAACCTAAATAGAAGAGTACAAATTACAAAATACCAGAAGAAAATATAGGGGAAAAATCTCAGGATGTTGGTCTGGGGAGAGATTTTATGAATGAGACTTCAAAAGCACAGGCAAAAAAGCAGAACTATACAAATGGAATGATTTTGAACTAAAAAGCTTCTGCACAGCAAAGGAAACAATAGTGAAAAGAAAATCTACAGAATGGGAGAAAATATTTGCAAAGTATTCCTCTGACAGGGGATTAATATTCAGAATACATTAAAAAAAAACAACCCAAACTCCAGCAAGGATGTCCTAACTTTTGTTTTTTAACACACATTGGAAGAGGAAGAGTCGTCTTGGGCCACATATTAAAAACACAGACACTAATGAAAGCTGATGAACAAAACAGAGGTTGAACATAATTTTTGCACTACCCAGCATCATAGATTAGCAAGATAGCCCTTAAATAATCTGTATGTGGCCCACGGGCATAGGCTGGACGCCCCTGCAAAACCTTTTTTATCATTTTTTTCAAATGACTAATGGTAGACTAAAATGAGTTTAAAATGATTGAATCAGAATCACTAATAAATGGCAGTTAATTATTCCAACAGTTATTTTTGCCATACTGATAAAGACTTCATGGAATCCTTCATTTTCAGCCATTTAAAATAAGTTATTTTCTCTTCCTTTGGATTAAAGTCTAGAAAATAAAGCTTTGGCCACAAGATCTGAAAACTACACACTTACTTGAATATTGTTAATTACCTGGGCTTAAAACATTACTCCAGCAACATTGTTTTTCCTTTTTGTGGCTTTTGCCATTGGTATTGTTTTTTTTTTTTTTTTTGAGACAGAGCCTCAAGCTATCCCCCTGGGTAGAGTGCTATGGCATCACAGCTCACAGCAACCTCCAACTCAAGAGTCTCCTGCCTCAGCCTCCCAAGTAGTTGGGACCACAGGTGCCCGCCACAACACCTGGCTATTTTTTGTTTGCAGCCGTCATTATTGTTTTGGCGGGCCCGGGCTGGATTTGAACCACCACCTTAGTTGTATGTGGCTGGTGCTTTAGCCAATTGAGCCACAGGTGCCGAGCTTGCCATTGGTATTGTTAAGGCCACTCAGAATGGCTGCTGAAAGAAAAGCCCACTCTTTGGCACCACAGGTAGGAATCTGTTAATCCTTAGTCAGTTTGATCCAAAAGGTTCAAAACAAAATAGTTTCATTGATAAACCTGATAGAACAGTAGTCTCCATCTCAGTGTTAACCATGGTGATTGCCTGTTGAAAATGGTCTTTTTATAAACTATTTTGGTTTATGCTTACCTTATGTAGTCTTACAATCTCCCACCAACGATTTTCCCAAAGGAATTAATTTCTTCATTTTCCATTTACTGATTCATTATTCGTGCCATCTTTTCTCTTCAAAGTGCATAAACTGGCCGAATCAGGGGGAAAGGAGGCCAGGCTAGAAAGGCTAATGTCACCTTTCAAAAAAACTGCAGATACTATCAGTTGCAGTTTTTTATAAAATGCAGTCATTTTCTTGATTGCCTCTTACATTTATACTTCTGTTAATTATAAAAATAATTCTCAATACTTTGCCTAGTAAAATGAAAGTAAGACTTCACCTTTAGATAACAAAGTCTGTTATGGGGTAGTTGGTGGCCCAGGGGCCTAAGAAGGGGTCAGCGGGAATGTGAACAGACAGACATCTCCTCACCCCAAGCTCTGTGCAGTCGGTTCAGCTCTCTCCTCTCCTTTCTATGAAATCCATCTCTGTGTTATCCTCTTGAAGGATAGAGCCCAAGCAACTTCAGAAGAACATTTCAGATTGTTTAGAGTGCAAACCCTTTTCTATTTTTGGGCAAAAGAGGAAAGGCTGGTGTGCCAGCCATGCATTTGATTCTGCGACCCACCCACACTTATGTTAGGGGCAGTCTAGTTTCAGGAGAGTGACTGTGATTACAACTCAGCAGATGGAGATCAGCTAAGATGAATTCTGAGTAGGGAGACCATTCAGCACAGGCATTGTAGTGCAGCCCCAATTTTAGAAAGTGTTATGCTTTTTCAATAAAAAAAGAATTATTAAACATAAACAAAGAAGATGACTTCAAGCAATAGAACAGCTACTTTTGCAAAGAAAACACAGTGACTCAGCTCAGTGACTGAATAAAGAAAAGCTTTGTCCCAGAGAGATTCAAGAAAGAGGTAGCCCACTCCAGGCCTGTGCTGTGCAGGACTTACCTGTGTAACTCCTCATTTCTAAAGGGTTGTGCCCCACCTCATGCCAGCTCTTGGGAGTCAGGTTTGGGTGGGATGTAGTACTCACCATTTGGATTGTGTTGTCTGCCATCCTCTGGGTTTCTGACATTACCCCTGGTGCTGTAGGAGGGAGCACTTCAAGGAAAGGAAATAGAAAAGGAAAGGAGAAGACAAAATTGGGCAAGTGTCTGTGAACCTAGGAGTAGGGGCCGGGGATGTGCTGGTCACAGATGCGTTTTCATGTTTACATCCTGTCTTAGGTGGTCTCTTCTCACAGGGCCCATAGGGTGGTGGAGCCCTATCTTGAGCCTGTGAGAGCGACTCTTTGTTGGTAAGGCTTCTCACACTGACTAGCAAGTAGTGGGGGCTGCATGCCCTCTTAGGAGGCAAAGGCAACATGGCCCCAGAGTCAGCCCTAACACACTGGTTTGTGGGAAGGGGATTGGGGAGGGGCCTTAGAGGAGGCTGGGTGAAGGGAGACTGTGTCAGGGAGGAATGGGCAGAGAGGCTAGTGCTGAGGAGAGGCCAGGGAGCTGCAGGAACCATAAGGCCTGAGGGGGCTGGTGGGGTTATGGGATGGAGGCTGGAGCTCGTTGGGATCTGGGGGGATGTGGGCTCTTGTTTTTCATGGGTAGCCATAGTATGACTGTGGGATGGGTAGGAAACAGAGGCCCCTTCCTTAGCTGGAACCAACCAGACACTCTGTTGAATGTCTTCCTGGCCATTGCCGTGGACAACCTTGCCAATGCCCAGGAGCTGACCAAGGTAGGCAGGGACACCACCTGCAGACTGTGTGCAGGGAGGGCCAGGGGTCAGCACATGCCACTGAGGAGGCCAGGTCATGTCCAGGAGCATCTCCTTGAGGTCCTGGACAGGCAGACCTAGGCTGCTGCTCAGAGGGGAGGGGATTTGAGCTAAGGAAGCATGGACTGATGTGGAGCCTGGAGGACAGATGAGCTTCTTACGCAGGAAGAGTGGCTGGAGCAGTCAGGGCTGGGTGTTGGGAGACGGAGGGGGCACAGCCTGAAGAGACCCGCACTGCTTTTGTCAGTGTGGGTATGTGAGTTGGGGAGAGAGATGATCCAAGAGGTGGGTCCTAGGGTGTGCCCTGCTCTGAGGACCCCAGAGTACAGAGTGGGGTCACCTGTGGTGTTGTCCTCAAAGCTGAGCCTGGCTGGGGGCCCTATGTCAGTGCCTGTGCACAGCGAGACAGCTGCTGCCTCAGGCAAAGCCCAGCAGGTGTCATTTGGTCTTCACATCTCAGCCCTGAGCCTGCTGGGATGTACTTGTACACATTTCCCTCTGTGATTTCTCTCAAGATGACAGCCCCCTACCTGGCCACCTACCCTGCTCAGCCCTGGACACTGTGGCCGGGCTACCTTCTGTCTTAGCCTCAAGTTTGTGCTTTCACTTGAACCCTGGCTCCCAGAGGGAGGCTGCTGCCATTTGGCTTGGCACATACCCGTTGCAGACATCTGTGTGCATGCACTGCAGGTCAAGCCTGCACCTGCCTGTGTGTTGTCCTGTGTGTTTACCTTTTGTGAGTGCAGCATCCCTGGATGGATGTCTGTGTGTGCTTGCACAGGGGCATGTCTTTGTGTCTGATGCTGTGCATGTGCTCAGTCCAACGCTTCCCAAGTCTCAATGCCCTCTTCTCTGGGGCTGAGGGAGGCAGCTGTTTCATTGCTTTCCAAAGTGTGGCTGTGCAGTCTCTGCTTCCACCCCAGCTCTGGGAGCTGCCTCTTGCCACCCTGAACTTCCCTTTGCTTCTGTTCAGGCTTCTTGCCCACACCCAAAACTGGGCCATAGCTGTGCCTGTGGATCTAGACTTCTCCCTGGCTCTGGCCTCTTACCTTCACCCATTTCTGTCATTAACATAGCCCAGAGCTGAGGCTCACCATCCAGGTGTGATCAGAGAAGGGCGTAAGCCCCAAGTTGTCTTAGAGCAGGGCCATGCTACAATGCTGAAGCTCTACTGTCTTCTCCAGTTCTACTATGAATGAGGACACATGAGTGAGCCTGCGCTCACACGTGACCCTCAGTGGTGTTCCCCTTTGGAGAACCACCCTAATTTAGGGATTTCTGTGCTTTGAGAGTTGGGGTCTGTGTTTGTCTAGGGGTTTTCTCTTGGCTGATCAAGAGCGCCAGAGGACAGAAATTGGCTCTTTCTTTCCTTTGTATGCTCACAAATGTAGTGTTATTTATTTTTTAAAGTGGGAATAAATTCAAGTTAAATTTACATGTAGACCTTTCAGGGGAGTTGGGAACACTCCTTGGACTGACTAGCTGTGTCCCTTCCCCTGAGAGCTGTGAACCAGGAGGAAGCCAGATCTTAGGGGGTGTCCTGGGTGTGGATGCTCTGTGGTTTAGACCCGCCTGGAGTTTGAAGGTCCCTTTGTGGCAGGAGGTTCAGAGACAGCTAACAGGGTATTTAATTTTGCATTATTGTGCCCCCTAAAAGCAAATTCAAGGACATTTTAAGGAATGTGTAGAATGCTAACCCCCAAGGGAGCCAGGAGGGCCTGAGCTTGGTGTTCTCAGAAGTCCATAGAGATGACATGGAGGTCTTAGTTTCCCTTCCAGGGCCCATGGTCTCAGCTCTGAGCTCTTTCTCTAGAACCCAGGGACTGGGTTCAGGTTTTGTTCAGGGACGTGGCGCAGGGTCAGTTATCCACTGCCCTTCCCAGGGAAGGCAGAGGCAGGGCGGCAGGTCTGTTCATGTCTGCATCTGCCTGCACACACATGTGTGTGCCTAGCCCCATGGTATAAGCCAGGTGGCCCTTAGGTATTGGGGAGACAGGAAGAGCTTCTCACAGTAGGAGCTGGGGCAGATACACAGATATGACTGATTTATCTAGGCAGGAGAGTTCAAAGGTGGCACATCGTCCTGTTGGACATATTCCTGGTGATGGCTCTTATGGGCCTTGCTGGGCGCATACCCAGCCACAGGTGAAGCTCTGCCCTTTGCCCTTGCTCACAACTTTTTAGTAGAGGACAACTCTGTTCGAGTGTGACAGGTGCTCCTGGGAGGGCAGGTGGGACAAAAGGAGGGACATATTTGCATTTGGTAGGTTTGAAGTGCTGTGGTACAAACAAGCAGAAATATCCTAGCAGCATGTGGGTACCTGGGCTGGAATGCAGGAGTCAGGCTGGGTATGGGGGCACCTACTTGTCAGCACCCTGGGAGATAGTATTGAGGCAAAAATCTGGGGTCACAGGTCATAGACATAGAAAGAGGTCCTCAGCATGCCAGAGCGTGTGTGGAAGTGGCACTCAGTACAGAGTTGCTAGTGGGCCAGAGGAACACTGGGCTGGCTGCAACACTCCAGGGGGACCTAGAAATTTCTCTTTATTCAAACAGGATGAAGAGGAGATGGAAGAAGCAGCTAATCAGAAGCTTGCTCTGCAAAAGGCCAAAGAAGTGGCCGAAGTCAGCCCCATGTCTGCTGCGAACATCTCCATTGCTGCGTAAGGCTCTCAGGAATAGGTAGTGGGGATGGGGGGCACTGCTGCAGGGCCCCCTGGCTGGGTCCTCCCCAGGGCACCCCATTTAGAGGCATATGAGAGCCTTGGAGCTGCAGTGAGAAGGAATGGTCCCTCCCTTGCAGCAGCCCCAGAGCAAAGGGGTCACCAGAGAAGCCTCTGGGACCTTCTCTCCACTTGGGCACGGGCAGGTGTGGCTAGACACAGCCCTCCTGCAGTGGGTGGGGTTATCTCAGCCAAAGGCTCTCCTCCTTGACAGTCTCAGGGTGCTCTAGGGCCTTGCTTCATGCGGAGCCTGAGAGTCAGTCAAAGGTAGGAGTCAACATGATGATTTATAAACAGCTTTTCAGAAATGTATTCTGTGAGCTGAGAGATTCTAGGTGGTATCTTACCCCAAGATACTTTATGTAGTTTCCAAAAATGTCTCTGCAAGTGTTTGGTATTGGGACAGAGCTCAAGGATGCTCCTGTGGGGAAAACTGGTCATCCTGAAGTTTGGCTGAACCTTAGGCACATTGCAGAAGCACATTTGGAGGTACTTTGGAGTTTGGGCAAAGTGACCAGACCAGGTCTAGAGCCTGGGAACGGAGGCAGAAAAGTCAGGCCCATGTCCTGGTCACACTGTGGGCCACAGGAGAGCAGAAATGCTCCCCGGCAGCTTGCTTTCAGGGCTAGTCTGGGTCTAATCCAGGAGTGACTAGCTTGGTCTGGGTGCATACCCACCCCACCACACCCCCTGTTGCCCACGTTGGTCAGTGGGCCCCTGCATTTTAGCTGACCACTCTCCCTGGCTGTGGCACTCTGATCACAGATGAGGAGGTAACGTGGGTGTCTGCACTGCTATTTAAGCAAGTTGGTGCATGGACAAGTGCATGGGAGTGTAAGCCTGTGTGAGAGTTACACAGTGAGTATATGTGCATGTACACACCCATAGCAACCCTATTTATGACTGGAGGTCACCAGGGAGATGACATTTGCAGAGGACTTGTCTCTTAGTCAAGCAGAAAGTATTAGCCTTTGGGTAGAAGCAGCTAGATGAGTTTGCAGCCCCTTGGGGGACTGAGAAAGGATGGGAGGGGCCCACAGTGGAGCTGGGCAGGCATGGACATGGTGGGGACTCACTGTTCACCTGTCTAGTTGTGATGTTTCATTGTCTGGACAATTCATTTATTTGTCCAGTTAGTGGGTTTAACTTGGTTACTTGGTCCTGGGGTTGCTGTGAGGAGGCTTCCAGGACTTAGCGGACCTCTCTGTCCCCTCCCATGCTGTGATCCTTGCATCCTGGAGGTGTCTGCTGTTAAGAGGACAGTAGATAAGCACTTGGCTTGTCCATCTCCTGGCCTCACTCAGGCCTCAGGGTGCTCCTGTTTGGCGCTGGCCTTTTCTGCTGTTCCTTGTCCCTGGTGTTGCCTCCTGGCTCCTGCCTTCTCCTTGGAGTGTGCCAGAGTGTCCACTCCTGACTGACCTTGGAGAAGAGGATATTGTGGTTCTGGGCACAGCAATGGAGGGTGTGTCAGCCTACCAGAAAAGGAAGTCTGGACACTTCCTCCTCTGCCACCCCCGTCTCCATTTGGAGACAGAACTATGTGGGAATGAGGCTGTTGTCTGGCATCCTCACATGCAAGGTACATGCAACACCAGTTGTTGGCCCAAGTGCCATGCTGATTCCTAAGTGGGAAAGGGCTTCTTTTCTCCTGAAGGGTATATGGGTCTGGAGCTGGATGTCATTGTGTCCCAGCCCTCACAGTCAGGAGGGGGTGGCCAGCCCAGGGCAGCCTGGGGTGTGTCTAGACATCAGCCCTGTGTTTCTTGCTCTTGGGTGAGCATGGATTTCTCAGGCTCTTCCTGGGATGCAGCTGTGGGCCTTCATCCTTAGAGCTGGGTCCTCAGTGTACTGTCAGTGACTGTTAGTCTGGTTCAATCACAAGGGACCCTGCAAGGGGTCCTCTGGGGATGAGGAGGACCCCTGTACAGGCATGGTGTGACCTGGGGCAGGTGGGTGGGGGTGAGAGGGCACTGCTCTTGCTTGCTCCAAGGGCAGAGAGCAGTGTTGCCAGTAGCTCCCACTCCTCCTCCTGCTGTCTCTCGTTCCGGAGGGACAGTGGGATAAGCTGCTACTCCCTGTGTTCCTTTCTATGCCTTGGAGCTATCGGCCTGAGATGGGAGCAGCACCCCTGACCTGGCCCTTGCTCTGCGCCTGCTACCAAGCTACGTGTGTGGCTGTGGCAAGGCTATGGGATATTCTGAGAGGTGCCATGGGTGCTGAGAGGACCCACAGTGTCCTTGGGGTTTGAGATTTCTGGGTGATTCACTATCTAGCTTGACATAGATGGTGTCAGAGTCCTGCCTTGGAAGGTGCTAGAGGTCGGGCGCTGCTATGAGTGCCTTTGGCCTCAGGTGACAACTATGCCAGACTCCTGGGAGGGAGGGGACACTAAGCTCCTTGTCACCTCCTGGTTCTCTGGTGTCACCCTTCCTCCTCGCTCAGGTTTCTGAACACCGTCTCTTAACACAGATGCACACAGACACATTCTCAGATATACATACATATAGAAGCACACATAGACACACACTCTCAGACACACGGATGCACACATAGACACACACACTCTCAGACTCACACACAGACTCACAGACTTACAGACTCACACACATAGACTCAATCTCAGATTCACACTCGCACACATAGTCTCACAGAGTCATACACAGGCTTATAGATTCACACATAGACTCAGACACATACTGACACCCTCATATACAGACTCACACACAAACTTATGCACAGGCTCACTCAGACTCACAGAGACCCACACACAGACCCTCAACCTTACACACAGAATCACACATGTTGACACATGCATATTTCCACTCAGACTCACATCTCTCACACATACTCATATACTCACAATGTCACACATTTGCTGATATTCATACTCATGATCTCATATACATCCAGACACTCATTCCTGCACTTAGAATCTTACATACTCTCAGACATTTTCACACAATCCTATACACTCACAGTTTCTTACACTCCCTGTACAAACCTGTTGACACCCAGAGCCTGTGGGCAGGTGAGCTGCTTCAAACTCCTCGCAAATGTGGAAAGAGCCTGGTCTTGAGTAAGCACAGCTAGAAACCTACCTGGCCCTGACCCACCCGGGGAAGTTAGCATGAAGGGAAATATCTGTAAAGAGGTCTTGGTTTCTTTTTCTTGGTATTGGGAAAACATCTAGAAAGTCACTTGGAAATGGGTGGAGTGACACCCAAAGGGAAGATGGTTGGTGATATAACCTGATTCACCCCTGGAAGGTCTTTCAGAACTGGAAGCACCTGGATTACAGCCTGGGAGCTGAGAGGCTGCAGTGGGTAGCATGATGCTGAGCAGGACCAGGCACTCCCCAGGAAGGCAGGGTGGTCCAGCAGTACCTCAGGGACTCAGTGCCCTGCCTCTGGCATCAGCCTACTCTGCTCCTTCTTGAAGGCCAGGAGATTGCGTGGTCAGCCCGCTCAGCCCTACAGCAGTGTGGGGAGGACTCTTTGGCATTAAAGAAGCATTGCTGGCTCTTTTCAACCTGTTGCCCTCCCAGGGGCAGTGTGCACTGAGCATGGTGGATGGCCCCCGAGATAACAGCTTCTCATCTTCTAGCCATCATAGTTTTTGCTGTGTTCACATTTGAGCACACTTGGGATTGGTTCTCAACTTCTCTTTTACCTCGAGGTCTCGGCTGGTGCCTTCTGATGGATGCATCCCCGGCCTCCAGCCCAGGTGCACATGGCAGCCTGTGCCTGCACGGATGCAGCTCATGGGTGTTGCTAGTGTCTCTCAGGACTTTCTCTCTGGTTTTCTCACTTCTGTTTTGTTTTGTTTTTTGCATGTGCAGTTTTGTAAAGCAAACTCGAGTTACTGTATCTCGCAGCTCATCTGTCTCCAGCGTAAACTCACCGTGAGTTGCTCTGCTACGATATTCCATCCATGGCTTCATGATAAATACATGCAAACACCTTCCCTCCACTCCTAATTCTGCTTCCCCACCTCAAATCATTTGCTTTGTGGGGCAGCTCCAGGAAATACTTCTGTGGCCTGGGCAGGGAAAGGTAGGCTTGCTCCCTCATACCCCCAGGTCCTGCTTATAAGGTCACACTTCTGTGAGCTTAGCCCCTCTTCCTTTCCTTCCAGGTCTCTTGTCTTTTTGTTTGCTGTCTTGTTGTGTGCAGTCTCTCTGGTGTCTTAAGCATATCTGCTTCTCCTGAGTGGACTGGGTGCCATGGGCTCAGGTGTCCTTGTGTTTCCATGAAGTCAGGCCCTGTGGGGAGGGATATCAGAGGGGGTTATTTACGGGCTCTCTGGAGACCTTCATGGGCCCCCAGCCCTTTTACTTGGGAAGGAACATGTCTGTGATCCTCAGGAAGTCCTTGTACTAGAGAAGAGTAGAGCAGCTATCCAAGTGTGAAGCTATGGTCGACTAGTCAGAGTCCTAGGTAGAGCCCTCAAAACCCAGACGGGAACAGCAGCCCTACTGGCCTACTTGTCTTTGGGAAGCTCCTTTTGGGAAGTGCTCACAAGATGATGGTCTCTATGGGATTTCTCTTGAAGGTAAGGTTAGGCCCTACAGGTATGGGGTCCCTGAAGTGGCCAGGTGTGTTCTCTGCACGCTGGTGGTGGTGAGGCTTCTGCTATCCCTGCCTCAAGCTTCCTCGGGGGCAGTCAGCATAGAGCTGGGCTCAGTCTTCCCATGAGAATTGATTGTCTCTAGCTGTCTTATGTTTCATGGGGTAAGAAAGCACATCACATTCTAAATAACTAATCCACATTGTGGAATAAGATGCAGATGTCGGTACTGATGGTGTCACAGCTAGACTGCTTTACACTGTCAGCAGTTCTGTCTGATCTCAACCCAGAGACCTCAATTCAGTGCTGCAGAGACCCTCGAGCTCTTTTCTGAGTCCTGCCATCATCCACAGTACCTGGAGTGAGTATGGCTGAGCTGTCCTCCTGGGAACAGCTGGGTTGTGCCTACAAGCTAGGGCCATTATGGGAGCTAGTCCTCTGTGTGATTCCTAAAACAGCCCTTTTTAAATAAGGACTTTGCCTGTATGTGACTGCGGTTTATGTGGTAAGCAGAGCAAAGGCAAAGACATCGACCAGGGTAAGTGCAGGCTAACTCAGATACCAGCAAGGAGAAACTGGGTACACAGATTAAGAGACTTAGGGGACACATCCAGAGAGGAACCCAGGGGTACTGGATGAGTTACAGTCAGATGCAGATATTCTCTGTGGCAGCAGGGCCCAGAGTGGCAGATAGATCCAGAAGTAGCAGCCTGGGCAGAGCTGCACTGGGGCCAAAGTGGGTGGGCAGTGGCCCTTACACAGGCTGCTCAGTGTCTCACGCTGAGTAGTCATGAGTGAGGCCTGCCAGCCCAGTAGCATCCTTCAGTCCAGAGACAGCTTGGCCTATCTGGGTACTTCAGGTTGTTCCTAGGAGAGAAAGAACCACATCTGAGGGCCAGTACAGGGCAGAGTTGTGCGGTCTGGAACCCATCCCCACCTGCACACACAGACCTGAGTGCCCAGCTGCTGTGTGTCCCTCATCTTCATTGCCTGTCTTTTCTGACAGACGACTGTGATGCTGGTCACCAAGATGGTGGCTTCATCTGAACAGGCTAAACCCCTGCTGACCAAATGGCTTAGAGTGCAGGCCCATTTCGGGTGCTGGACTGATTGAGAGGCTTAAGGTGATGACCTACCATCAGCCCTCACAGGGCTCCTGGGCCTGCTGACTGCCCCTCATGTCTGTCTTTCATTTTACATGTTCAGCGTTATTGAGACTTGAGTCCCCCTGGGGGCAGGTGGGTCCTCTGTGGGCCTGTCTCAGGGCACCCATGGGAGAGGGGCAGCACATCTTCCACACTGGGGCATAGGTGAGGGCCTCAGGCAGCAGCTGAAGCTGTGAGTTGGAGGTGGGCCCCGTGGGCAGTCCTGCTGGGCCCCTGCCTGAGCTTTTGCTTTCATACTTGTAACCCCTGGGAACTGCTCACCACACTGAAGCCTGGACTTCTGCAAAGGGACAGAACTTGTCAGCTACCTTGGATGGGCTGGAACTGGGCTTTCCCCATGCCTGGCCATCTGTGTCTGCAGGTCAGAGTTGTGCTCAGCAGCTCAGGACCTGGAGCTGGTGGCCAGCTTGTGCCTATGTAGGCTGTACCCACACCTGTGCTGTTAGAGCAGGTGTTGTCAGGAGGACTTACATCTCCTTTTGATGCTTTTGGCCCTTTACCCTTGCATGTGTCTGATCCTGGATCCCTCAGTGACTCACTGTGGGACCCTTAGCAAGTCATGTCCTCTAGACTCAGTATCTCTGGTGAAATGGGTCAAGGGTAGCACCTGATTCTTGGGGGGTTGTAATGGCTGAAGGAAGTGGGCACTAAGCACAGAGTGTGGCTATTTTAAAGAAATAGATGCCGTGGCCATCAGCATTGGTGGTGCTACCGTCACTACCAAGGCCATCCAGAATCCTCCAGAGGCTGAATTATCAGACTCTGGCCCCAGATGAGGTTTTTGGTTGGCAAAGAAGGCTGGAATCACCTACTTTGGTGGTTTTATTCATCAAAGAGCCCATAATGCAAAGAAAAATAAAAAATAGATGCTGTGGCCATCAGCATTGGTGGTGCTACTGCCACTACCAAGGCCATCCAGAATCTTCCAGAGGCTGAATTATCAGACTCTGGCCCCAGATGAGGTTTTTGGTTGGCAAAGTAGGCTGGAATCACCTACTTTGGTGGTTTTATTCATCAAAGAGCCCATAATGCAAAGGGCTTCCCACATACCCTGGGTTGTGAAGTCCCATGCGTGACATGTGGATAGGGCAAGTGTCTGGGCCTATAAGGCTTAGGATGGATCAAAGCCTTTGGTGGCCAGTGCACTGAGGGTTGAGTCTGGACCACCAGCCACCTCTAATGCTGGTGGACACTGAGGGCTGTATGCTGGCTCTGCCCCTGGTGGAGGGAAGGGCTGTCCTTGGAGCCAAGAGAGAGGAGGACATGGTGACCACAGAGGGGCTGTCTCTGGCCCCAGACATGACTTCTGGGCTCCTGGGTATGCAGCCAAGTGTCATTTGCCTGACTGGGGCTGGATGCCCACTCCGTTCTCATTGGCTCTGCATCAGTGTCACCCTCTTTCCCTGATCCCTTGCAGAGACTCTTTCTCCTGGCTGGAAGCTTTGCTCCTGAGGAGAGGTAGCCATGTGTCTAGCTCCTGCACTGGAGCAGAGGCAGCTCCCCAGGTGGGAGGTGCCTGACTCCCATCTCTCCCTCAGTCCTGCCCATTTCTGTGAGGCCCTTCTCCAGAGCCTGGTCTTGCCTTGCTGGCCAGCTGCCCACTGGCCCCTGAAGCCTTTCTACCAAGCCTTGCTAGAGTCTAGCATTACTAACGCCCTGCACTCCTTGACCTCCAGTCCCTGCCCACTCCTGGGGACCCCCCCCCCATCGTCCTCCTGACATGTGGGTGCAGTCACAGTCTGCAGCCTGAGGGACGCCATGGGGGCAGGGCCCTGAACTCCATCCCCCACCTGCCCTGTGATCCTTTCTGCTTCCACCACAAGAGGTCTTAAGGGTTACTATAGGCCCTGCTCCCGCCCTTCTTCCTGCGCCCACTCTGCCATCCCTCCATTGCTATGTGTCCATCTGTGGCTTCCCCACGACAGAGGTGGGCTGGGCGCCGGCAGGGCCGAGCTCACCGCTTGTCTTCCCGCAGCAGGCAGCAGAACTCGGCCAAGGCACGCTCAGTATGGGAGCAGCGGGCCAGCCAGCTAAGACTGCAGAACCTGCGAGCCAGCTGCGAGGCGCTGTACAGCGAGCTGGACCCTGAGGAGCGGCTGCGCTTCGCCACCACGCGTCACTTGCGGCCCGACATGAAGACGCACCTGGACCGGCCGCTAGTGGTGGAGCCAGGCCGGGATGGCCAACGGGCAACCCCAGGGGGCAAGGCCCGACCCGAGGCCACAGATGCCACCGAGGGCGCCGACCCGCCGCGCAGGCACCACCGGCACCGCGACAGGGACAAGGCCCCTGCGGCAGCTGCTGCAGGGGAACCAGACAGAGCAGACGCCCCGAGGGCAGAGAGTGGAGAGCCCAGTGCCCGTGATGAGCGTGTGCGGCCCCACCGCAGCCACAGCAAGGAAGCTGCGGGCCCTCCGGAGGCCCGGGGCGAGCGTGGCCGGGGTCCAGGCCCAGAGGGCGGCCGGCGCCACCACCGGCGCGGCTCCCTGGAGGAGGCGACCGATAGGGAGCCCCGGCGCCACCGCGCGCACCGGCACGCGTGTGACCAGGGCAAGGAGGGCTCCGCACCCACGGCCAAGGGCGAGCGGCGGTCGCGACACCGGGGTGGCCCCCGGGCTGGCCCCAGGGAAGCGGAGAGTGGGGAGGAGCCAGCGCGGCGGCACCGGACACGACACAAGGCGCTTCCCGCGCAGGACGCTGCTGTGAAGGAGGCCACTGAGAAAGAGGCCGAGGTCGCTGAAGTGGACAAAGAGAAGGAGCTCCGGAATCACCAGCCAAAGTGAGTGAGCGGTTGGGGGGGGTGGAGGGAGACCCAGGGCTGGGGGGAGAGGTCCACGGGGTTAGGGGTGCAGATCCTGCCAGGGGTGGGAGCACTCCTGCCCTGCAGGGTGACTTGGGAGATGCTTGCGGCTGCTTGGCAGGCGTATCTGCCTTTATTTGAAGGCACACTTAAGGCAAAAAGGTCTAGAGAAAATTGTTGAGACTGGTTTGGGACACACTGACTTTGAAACAACAAAGCGGCCCATCAAGAAGAGAAAATGGGGGCCCACTGTGGAAGGAGAAGCAGGAGTGCCTGAGGAGGCTCCAGGCTAGGGTACCAGTACAGACCCCCGCCCTTCAGGTAGCCAGGTCTGCTCCCTGGCTAGGGAGAACCTGAGGTCGCAGCAGCCTGCCAGTGGACATCAGATATTCAGGCTTGCTGACTGACAGCCAGAACATTTTACCTGGATCTGCAGCACCGACTAGCCCAACTCCAGGCTGTTTGTATGTACAGAGCTCCTGGGCTGAGCCTTCTGCCTAGTGGGGCGCCTGGTGGTGGGTGGCTGGTTAGGAAGAGGTCTTGCTCCAGACATTTTCACTCTGTACCCAATTCTGCTGCACATGCAAGAGGGCAGTCCAGAAAGTATCTAGCAAGCAGGTCCATGTTTCCTATACTTCATGACTGGATACTTTCTGGACAGACTTTGCTTATAGTATAGTGATGCCAGCTGTGCCGGCTCTGTGCCCAGGGCTTACAGGTGTAGGCCTCATCCCTACCTTTCAAATCTAAAGACACAGAGATGTACACAGGATGATAAAAATGATGCAAAAAAGCCAGAGTAGCAGAGGAGATATTCAGAAATGTACTTGGTCTAGAGAGAGGTTTAAGGAACTGTGTTTTGCAGAATGAATAGGAGTTTGGAGCCATGCCAGATTCTGATGTACATTTTTGGTTGCAGGGAGCTGCACTGTGACCTGGAGGCCAGTGGAACAATGGGTGTGGGCCCTGTGCACACACTGCCTAGCACCTGTCTCCAGAAGGTAGAGGAGCAACCAGAGGATGCAGATAATCAGCGAAATGTCACTCGGATGGGCAGTCAGCCCTCAGACCCAAGCACCACAGTGCACATCCCAGTGACTCTGACGGGCCCCCCTGGGGAGACCACGGTGGTTCCTAGTGAGTATCTCTCTATACCAGTAGGGCAGGGTCTACCTTGTGCAGGTCCAGCTATCCCTGTACCTCCTGCTTGGGATCTAGTTGGGGATATAGAATGCCTCTGAATTGTTCTCCAGCTAGAGAGAAAGTCCTTTGCTGTCAGCATCTGTCACTTGTTATCCCTTTGACTTCTAGTGCCCCAGAATAACTGAGGTTAAGCTCCATTCTCCTTCCCTCAAAAAATATTTGCAAGTTGCCAGCTAAGTTTCAGGCATTGTTTTAGAGTGTCAGGAACACAGGAGGAGGGAGCCTGTCTTGTCAGGAAGATAAGACCACAAAGTGGTCACAATTCTTTTTAGTTGCAGAGAAGCTGCTAAAGAGTATGGCTGTAGCCTTGCCTAGGGCTGAGAACTGGTGGGTGAGGAGAAGATTCTCAGTAGCCCTTGACCCTTCTGTTCACATGCACATACAGCCCCTGCCCTGAAGTTTCTCTCAGGCCTTTGCTTGGTTGCTGTCTTTCTTCTTGCTCTCTCATATGGCCTGAGGGCACGTGTGAATGAGATGTCCTTTCTGGGTCTGCACAATGGCTCACACCTGCAACCCTAGCACTCTGGGAGGCTCAAATGGGAGGATCGCTTGAGCTCAGGATTTTGAGACCATTCTGAGCAAGAGTGTCTCTACTAAAAATAGATGGGAGGCTGAGGCAGGATCTCTTGAACCCAGGAGTTTGAGGTTGCTGTGAGCTATAATGACACCACTGCATCCTAGCCTGGGCAACAGACTGAGACTGTTTCAATTAAAAAAAGAAAAAAGCCTATTCTGTCTTCAAGTCAACGTAGTAGGCAGATACCTGAAGCCAACAGTCACAGCTGCTCACACAGTGGACATGTGACATGGTCATTTCATGAGCATCCAAGAGGAGCTGTCCCCTCTAAGTACAAAGGAAACATTCCAACTGGGTAGGAGAGAGGCTATAGTAGCAGGATTCACACGGAGTGCTGGATGAAGCATTTAGGTCTCACGTGGATGGGATAAATCCAGACAGCTGCCTCTATACGCACACACGTTTGCAGATGCACCTGCACACCAAAACACATGTGCCTGCTGTCTCTTACTCAGGGGCTCTCGCCTGGGCCTGTGGACCAGTGCATGATCCTAGGCATAACTGAGGAAGGCCGCAGGCTCTAGCTGCTCCTTGCATTCTTAATCCATTGTCTGGGTTACTTCCTTTGGGCACAAGACAGTCTTTGTCTTTCCTGCTGCCTCCTCTGATTATCTCTAGGTTAGCTTGAGGGCCAACCCTGGGGTCTCCACCTGACTTTTATCCACAGGAATCCAGATGTGACCCTTGCCCACTTTCCCCATTTCCTTTCCACCACCCTTGCTGGCAACCACTGATCTTTTACTGTCTCCATATTTTTGCCTTTCCAGAATGTCATCGAGTTGGAATCAAATAGTATGCAGCCTTTTCAGATGGGCTTCCTTCACTTGCCAGTATGCTTGTTCCTCTGTCTTTTTGTGGCTTAATAGCTTTTTTTTTTTTTTAGCACTGAATTAATATTTCAATGTCTGGATGTACCATAGTTTGTTTACTCATTTATCTATTGAAGGACATCTTGATTGCTTCCATTTTTCAGCTATTATGAATAAAACTGCTATAAACATTTACGTTCAAGTTTATTTGTGGACATAAGTTTTTAGCTTACATATATAAATCCCTAAGTATATGGCTGTTGGGTTGTATGGTAAAACTATATTTCTCTTATAAGAAACTGCCAGACTTTCTCTAAAGTGTCTGCATCATTTTGCATTCTCACCAGTGATAAATAAGATTTCCTGTCACTCCGTATCCTCGCCAACACTGGGTGTCAGTGTTTTGGGTTTCAGCCGTTCTAATTAGACATGTAGTGGTATCTTGTTTAATGTGAGATTGCATGCTAACATACGTGCATCTTTTCATATGCTTGCCACTGTTATGATCCTCTTTGATGAGGTTCCTATTCAGATCTTTTGTCCAATTTTTATTTGGTTGTTTATTTTCTAATTGTTGAGTTTTAAGAGTTTTTTTATATGTTTTGGATGCAAATCTTTTAGCATATATGTGTTTTTGAAGGATATTTTCCTAGTTTGTGACCTGCGTTTTCATTCTCATGATGTGTGGTATTTGGTTGTTAATGTTGAGGAGTGTGGTTTAATCTGGTCTCTGTTATTATGTCTGCTAGAAGCAGAAATCCGGGCTTTTTATATGATATTTATATGATAATTATGTATCCTGTGGAATCTTCACATTTATTAGTTTAATGTTGATTAGTTTTAGGGTTGATTCTCTTTGTTTTCTCCAACTATTATCAAAAGAAATCTGCAAATACAATTAGAACTCTCCCTTTCTAAGTCTCAGGTCTCTCATTATTTTTTGGTCTATTTTACTGTCAGATAACAATGGAGTTTTAGTGGGTTCGCTTGTGCTATTTCTGTCTACATTAAGTGAGATTTTGGTTTGGGGCCTGAAGAGTGTGTATGTGTATGTAAAATCATGTTATGGTAACCATTAATTCCTAGTTCAGTAAGTGTTTTTATCTGGAGTAGATGTTGAATTTTGTTGAAGGCCCTTTCAGCATCCATAGAGATCATGTCTTTTCTATCTTAAAATATGCAGGTTTATAGTAATGAATTTCCCAATACAAAACTATCTTTACAATCATAGAATAAACTCAATTTGGTTTATTTATATCATGTTTATTTTTAGTGTGCTGTTGGATTCTATTTAATATTTTATGTAGGATTTTGGGTTGATATTTTTAAGTGAGATAAGTTCTTTAGCTTTCTTATATTACATTCAAACATCATAATGTTTAGAAATCAATCCCATATAGTTATCTCTTGCTTAACTTCACTGCTCCATTCCTGAAAATCAAATTTTCTGAATAGGAGTCTCATTTCCATAATTTAAAATGGTAAAAAATTATAATGGGTTATATGTTAACTAAAAATCCTCAATGTAAATTATAATTAAAGCACTGTTAAACAATGAAAAGTAACAAACTATCATATTAGGACATAACATGTTTAGCATATTTTTTCCTGACCCCTAGTTAAAATACCTATTAATAAACCATTGCTTGGACATCTCCTTTATTCAAACTTATGCTTTTCAAAAACATCCACACATGATTCTGATAATCTGCCAATAATTTGGAATTTTGCCTGAGGATTTTTTCCCACATTATTTTGTTAAAAACATTATATTGAGTTTTGAGGTTGTGTACATTTTTCCTACATAAGCATTAGCCAAAAAGTCCATCATTGCAAAAGAGATTTATATGCTTTGAAATTTAGAGCTATAATGAGAGCTATATACGGTATGTGTTTTCCTGAAGTAAGAACATTATAAAACTTGAAGGCAGTCTACTGGGAAATCTCAACTGAGAGTCTGTGAGATGTTCATGTTCTTGGCTCATAAAAAGAGGTAGGACGTTTTATTCCTGTGCTCTGGAGTAGTTCAAGCAGCATTGGAATTATTTGGGTTTTAGATATTTGGTGGAATTCCCTTGTGAAATCGCTGATGTTTGGTCTTTTATTATAGAGCAGTGCTTTGATAATTTATTTATTTCTATATGGATGTTAGTCTGTTTAAAGATTATTGTCTCCTGAGATGACTTTGTTAAATTACATTTTTCTTAAAAATCATTGATTTGATCTAGGTTTCTCAGTTTATTTATATAGGAGTATGAGTGGCTTCAGTTTTGTTTTTAGTTTCCCTCTGTTTCAGTGTGTTTTCTCCCTTGTCATTTTTATCCTTTGTGTTTTCCTTTTTTTAAAAAAGGGAACTATTCATTTATATTTTTTTCATAAAAAGAAAGCCTTTTAACTTGTTAGTATTACTGTGGTCTTGTTGTTAAAATCATTACTTCCCCTCTAGCTTTCTGTTGTTTTACTTTGTTGTTAGTTTTCTAGTTTCTTGAGTTGGATATTTTATTTAGTTTACTTTAATTTTATTACTAATAAATAATTACTAATTTAATTGTATGTTACAGATTCTGATTTGGCTTCTTTTATCAAACTTTAAAAGTAAAGTTTTAGAAGTAATTTCGGCATATATTTGCTCTAGGTATATGTTTGTGGATTCTTTGGGATTTTGTATGTGGATGATAAGGTTACCTGCAAATGAAATTTTAGTTTTGTCCTTTTCCATATGTGCCTTTGTTCCCCTCCCTTCCTTGGCGCATGTCTGGGGAGGCTGTGGGGAGTGACATCCTGACTTAGGGGGCACTCAGTTTCCCACCTAAGTTTTTGGGTGTTGTTTTTGTAGGTGTTTTTTTACCAACTAGAGGAAGTTCCTCTTTATTCCTCGTTGTTTTTTTTTTTTTGAGAGTTTCTTATACATTTGATACATCATGTTTTTTTTTTTTCTTTCTGTGAGTAAGGTAGTTTGTATTGATTGGTGTTCAAATATCAAACAAGCCTGAACCCTGGGATAAGCCCTACTGGTTATTTGTGTGTAATTTTTCCTGTATATTGATGAATTCTATTTGCTAATAGTTTGTTAGGAGTTTTGCTGCTATATTCATGATGCATATTGGTCTGTAATTTCCTTTTTTGTGCTGTCTTTGTCTGGTTTTAGTATCAGAGTAGTACTAGATGTATAAAATAGTTTGAATTGTCTTTGTCTGATTTTGGAATCAGAGTAATACTGGATTCCTAAAATGTTCTGAGTTGAATGGAATTGTTCCTTCTGTTTTTTGAAGGAGATACTGTTGAACTCACGTTAATTCTTCTTTGAATGTTTGGTAGAATTTGCCAATGAAACGTTTCTTTTTTGAAAGTTTTAAGTTACAAATTCACTTTTCTTAATAGATGTAGATAGGGCTGTTGGGTGAGTTGTGCCCAGTAATCTCTGCTTTTTGAGGAATTGGTCCATTTAATTTATCTAATTTATGTGTACAGTTTGTAGTATTTTGTTACTATCCTTTTGAAATCAGCATGATCTGTAGTGGCAGCTGCTGCCTTACTTCTGATATTGGTAATTTGTTACCCTTTCTCTTGCTAGAATTTTGTTAATTTTATTGATCTTTTCAAAGAACCACATTTCCTCCACTGTTTTTCTGTTTTTAAGTTTCTTTTGATTTCTTTTCCTTACTGCTCTCCTTTCTGTTTGCTTTGGGCTTAAAACTCCTTTTTAGTTTCTTAAGGTGGGAGCTTAAGAAACTATTGTAAACATTTAGTTTTGTGAGTTTCCGTCTTGGCACTGGTTCAACTGCATCCCACAGGTTTTCATATTATATATTTTCACTATTGTTCACTTCCACTTAAAAAATTTCCCTTGGGACTTCTTTTTGACTCTTGGATTATTTAGAAGCATGTTATTTGGTTTCTAAGCATTTGGGGGATTTTCCTGTTTTTCTGTTAGTTTGATGATTAGTTTGTGGTCAGTTAACACATCCATTATTAGTTTATTTCTTTTAGTTTGTTAAGGTCTGTTTCATGGCTTAGGGCATGTCTTTTTTTTTGGTTGTAGCCATCATTGTTGTTTGGCGGGCCCAGGCTGGGGATTCGAACCCGCCACCTTAGGTGTACGTGGCTGGCGCCTTAGCCAATTGAGCCATAGGCGCCGAGCCGACATGTCTTGATCTATATTCTGTGAGTGTTTGGGAAGAGTATGAGTCCCACATTAGCTGGACGCAGTGACAGTGAGGTGCTCTTGGCTGGTGGTGTTACTGGTGTCTCTGTGTGCTCACTTCCTGTCTTGATCTATCAGCTGTTGTGAAGGGGTGGGTGTTCAGGTCTCCAGCTATAAAAGTGGTTTTATCTATTTCCCTTAAGTTTTGTTTCATGTATTTATAGTCCTGCTGTTGGGTGCATACACATTTAAGGTTTCTGTCTCTTCTTAGTGGATCAGCCCTTTAATCATTGTATAATATCTTTCTCTGTACCTTGTAGTTTTCTTTGATCTGAAGTCTGTCTGATATAAATATTCTTTCAATTAATGTTTGCATGGTATGTCTATTTTTAAACTTAATTTCAACCTAGCTATTGAGATATATTTGAAGTGAGTTTCTTTTCTTTCTTTTTTTTTTCTTTGTTGTAGTTGTCATTGTCATTTAGCTGTCCCAGGTTGGGTTCAAACCTGTCAGCCTGGGTGCATGTGGCTAGCACCCTACCCATTGAGCTACAGGCGCTGCCCAGAAGTGAGTTTCTTATAGATAGGATAGTAGATCATGTTTTTAATCCACTCTGTCACTTCCATCTTTTATTTCACACATTTAGACCATTTACATATTATTTGTTTGTTTATTTACTTTAGTAATAGGGCCTCACTGTGTTGCCTAGGTTGGAGTAGTGAACACTGCTCACCGTAGCTTCAAACTTCTAGGCTCAGGCGATCTTTCAACCTCAGCATCCAGAGTACCTGGGACTGCGGGAGCATACCACCATGCCCTGCTAATTTTTTTCTTTTTTTTCTTCCTTTTAGAGATAGGGTCTTACTACATAACCCAGGCTAGTCACAGACTCCTGGCCTCAAGTGATCCTCCTGCTTCAGCCTCCCAAGTAGCTGAGATTATAGGGGCCTGCCACTGTGCCCAACTACTGTTAACATTTAGTGTAATTATTGATATATTAGAGCTTACGTCTGCTATTTTAATTCTTGTTTTCCATTTTTTTCCTCTGTTTTTCATTTCTCTAGTTTCTTTTACTTCTCTTCATGTGGGTTACTTGAGCATATTTTACAGTTCTATTTTAATTTATCTATAGTATTTTTGAGTGTATCTCTCTTATAGGTTTTTCTAGTTGTTGCCCTAGGTTTTACATTTTATATATATAATTTACCCTACACAGTGGTGTTGTCATTTTCCCTGTTCATGTGAAATAAAAACTTTACCTCTCTTTACATCTCTTTTCTGCCCCCATTTATAATATAAATGTCTTAAATTTTTCCTCTGCATACATTGAGAACCACATCAGAGTATGTTATAATTTTTGCTTCAGTTGTCAAACATAACTCATAATTATAAAACTCAAGAGAAGAAAAGTATGTTGTATTTACCCATATCCATATTTTTACTCCTATTATTCTTTATTCCTTTCTGATATTCCAATATATCTTCTTTCATAATTTATTTTCTGTTTAGAGGACTTTCTTTTAGACATTCTTTTAGGGTAGGTCTGCAGGTTACAGATTCTCTTAGTTTTCCTTCATCTGAGAATATCTTGATTTTCCTTTCATTCCTGAAGGATATTTTCACTGGGTATAGAATTCTGGGTTGACAGTTCTTTTTTTTTCAGCACTTGAAAAAACGTGTGCCTCTTCCTTCTGACCTCCATGGTTTCTGATGAGAAATCCACTGTCATTCGAATTGTTTTCTTCCTATAGGTAAGATGTTGTTTCTCTCTCACTGCTTTTTCAAGGTTTTTTTTCTTTGTCTTTGTATTTCAGAATTTGATTATGATGTGTTTTGGCGTGAGTTTCTTTAAGTTTATCCTGTTTGGGGTTCACTCAACTTCTTGAATCTGTAAGTTTATGTCTTTTGCCAAATATGGAAAGTTTTCATCCTTTATTTCTTTGAATACTTCTTCATCTTTGCCCCTTTCTCTTTTTGTTCAAGGACTCTGATGAAGTGAATGTTAGATCTTTTGTTATAGAAAAGATGAATACAGGCCCCTGAGCTCTATTCACTTTTTTCAGTCTATTTTCTCTCTGTTGTTCATATTAGATAATTTCTATTGTTCTATCTTCTAGTTCACTGATTCTTTCCTTTGTGCCCTCCATTCTGCTGTTGAGCCCATCTATTGAGTTTTTAATTTCAATTATTGTGTTTTTCTGTTACAGAGTTTCCATTTGGTTCTTTATATCTTCTGTTTCTTTGCTGAGATTTTCTGTTTTTCATTTAAGTGTTTTTCATTTGTTTTTAATTATCTGTTAAGCATTTTTATGATGGCTGCTTTAAAAATCTTTTGTCAGTTAATTTTAACATAATATCACTTTGGTGTCTTGTGAGTATCTTTCTCATTTAAGTTGAGATTTTCCTGGTTCTTGGTCTGATGAGTGAATTTTGATTGAAACCTAGACACTTTGGTATTATGTTGTAAGCCTCTGAGTCTTGTTTAGATCTCCTGCTTTAGCTGGTCTGCTGTGCTTCCACTGCAGCAAGGGCAGTGTTGGGAGTTGCCCCATTATTGCTAGAAGGGGTGGATGAATTTAATCTCCATCAATACTGGGTGGTAGGGGGGGTCTTTGTTACCACTGGGCTCCCCCAGGATGCCACTCTCCCAGTTGGACTGTGAGAGGTAGATGTGCCTTGTTACTGCCACCCACGTAGCAGGGTTGACCTTATTCCCTCCAGGTAGTGGGGTGGGTGCTGGCTCTCCACTAGGATGTGCTGTCCTGAGTAGGGGAGAGGATGGGTCATTAATGCTGGGTGCTCCCCACAAGGCCCTCTGGCATTGTGTAGGTCAGGCTCTTGCTATCACAGGGCAGGAATGGAAGTCCCTGCTCCCTTTGAGACCAGAGACTTGGCTTTCCTGAGACCACCTCATTACAAATGGTGAGGGTGGAATTCTAGGCTCTGCACAGTCTCTGTCGAGGTAAGTGGAGGTTGCAGTATCCCTGTGGAGCTTGGCTGTGGTGCAGTGGTCCTTGTCTGTGAGTTCTCTGTCTTCCTAGCCTTCCCCTTACTAGTCCGTTCACTAAGGAGAGCTGATTTTTTTTTTTTGACTTTTACAAATTTGTGCCTGTTGGCATTTCTGAGTCACCAGCTTCTCTGGCCCAAGTTGAGGGTGTATGGGGCCTAAAAGAAAACTACAAAAAGAAAAACTTACTGTTGCATTGTTTCTCAGGTCCCAAGGTCCCTAGCCAACCTGCTGCCTTCTTTCCACCTTTCAGAATGTTCTCATATTTGCCTTGTATATGATATCCAAGAATCTTATATAGAGTAGCGCCCTTGCTCAAGGGTTCACTTTCCTAGGTTTCAGTTACCCGAGGTCCACTGCAATCTGAAAATGGCCATTATTAAGTAAAATAAGGGTTGCTTGAGCACAAGCACTATGATACCATTTCAGCTTACACGATGGCTAATGACTAGAGGCGACTGGGGCAGAAAGGAGTAGGATGGCATGGGGTTTCATCACACTACTTAGGCAGTGTAAAACTCGTAAATTGTTTATTTCTGGAATTTTCCATTTATATCACAATGCCTATGATTCACCTCACTTGATCCCATTTCATAGGCATTTTATCATCTTACATCATCGTAAGAAGGATGAATATATTTTGACAGAGACCACATTTGCATAGTTTTTATTGCAGGATATTGTTATGATTTTATTATAAATTGTTGTTAACCTCCTACTATGCCTAATTTATAAGTTAAAGTTTATTGTATATATAGGATAAAACAATATTTGGGGGGTTCAGTACTATCCAAGATTTTGGTCATGCACTGGGGGTCTGTAGTCCCCAGGAGTAAATGGGGATGACTATTTGCTGTGCTTAGCAGAGTGGATGAGGCAGTACTTCTGTTCTCTTCAGTAGCTGAAGTCTTGAGTTAATTTTTATATGTAATGTGAGATAAGGATTGAAAGGTTTTATTCCTCCTCTAATGGATGTCCAATCATTCCATTACCATTTTTTAAAAGGATTATCGTTTTCCCATTGTATTACTTTAGGCACTTTTGTCAAAAATCAATTGATAAGTATTATTTTATTTCAGGAAAAAATTCTGAGATTATTGGTTCCATTATACTGTATTATTTTTGTATTTCAGACATTCCAGGTGTGCAAACATTGACTCTCTGTTGCCTGTCTTGTCTATGACTTTATTTCTGATCCTTTAAAAAGCTCATTTCATATTATCCTCTTGGCTCATCATCTCACACCTATCTTCCTTTTCTGTTGATAAACTTTTCAGTCATATCTGTTCTCCTTTGGACTCCTTGTTCTTTCTGAGGTAATCTTGTCTTTCTCTTTAATTTTCTTTCTGAGGTGATTTTGTCTTATTTAATTTCTCTTTAGTGCTCATCCCACATCTTCTAGTTGTCCTTCTATTTTATTTTGAGCTTTTGAATCTGATTTGTAGTAAACTTTCCTATTAGCATTGCTTATTCAATTGTATTTAATTCATATTGAAAAGTTATGTTAGTTTTCCTCTACTTTGCAGGGGGTGTTTTGTAAAATTTTATTAGCTGTAAAGTTTTTATCCCTCCTTTCTACTTTCTTCTTATAGAAGCTTTTTCAGATAATGATAAACTATGTAAATTTTCCTGGACCAGCAATTACATGTGACTATGTGGAGGGGAGGGTAGAGGTCTGGGTAACGTACTTGCTTTCTAGTTCAAGAATATCCTCTTTTTGGGGAGGGGGTAGAGTCTTGCTCTGTTGCCTAGATGGTAGAAAGGTGTCATCACAGCTCACTCCAGCCTCCAACTCCTAGACTCAAACCATCCCCTTGCCTCAGCTTCCCAAAGCGCTAGAAGTATAAGTGTGAACTACTCTGCCTGCCTAAAGTGATACCTATTAGTGCCGTGAAATCCAGTTTGTTTGGATTGGGAAAAGAGGTTTGCCTAGTTTGACTATGTCATACCTCTAGAGCCCTTGACCACATACATTTACATCTCATCACCTTGCCACCAAACGCCCCTTTCCATTTTGAGCCTCTCTTTTTCTTTTTTTTTTTCTTTTATTATTACCATGTTTTGGAGACAGAGTCTCACTTTGTCATACTGAGTAGAGTGCCATGGCATCATAGCTCATAGAAACCTCAGCTTCCTCAGTAGCTGGGTCTACAAGTACCCACCACAATGCCTGGCTATTTTTAGAGACCAGGTCTTGCTCTTGCTCAGGCTGGTCTTGAACTCCTGAGCTTAGGCAATCCATCTGCCTCAGCCTCCCAGAGTGCTAGGATTACAAGTGTGAGCCACCATGCCCAGGCCCTGAGTCTCTCTTTTTCCTCCAGAAGCTTGTTGATGTTGCCACCTTAGCCCCTGGGCTGTCCAGGCCACTTCCTCTCAAGTCAGTTCCAGTGCTGGGCTCCACCAGCTCCCAGATGGCTCTTGGTAGTTCTCAATTTGGGGTGGAGTCCCTCTTCTAGGGTGAGCAGCAGTTAATGTCTACATCTCCCCTCAGCCCCCTGTTAATGTCCACAGCCCTATTAATGTTCACATTCCCCACCATTAAGGTCCACCTCCCCACATCTGCCTGGGTCACGAGGGCCCTGCTGGGCTCTGCTCTCCTCCACACAATCCTGGCCTGATTTCACTTTGAGAATTATTTTAATTGCATATTATAAGCTTTGAAATACTGGTTTCTTGTTTTAAGTCTTTTTTCCAAGTATGGAAAAGAAATCTTTTCCAAGATTTCTTATTTGATTTATATATTATTTATAAGTATGGTTTTAAATTTCCAGTTGACGTGTTTTTCTATGTTGATTTTTTCTCTCTTCTTTTTGCTATTTCATTATTCTCTCTCATCTTTCATCACTTCTGTTTCAGATCATACATTTGGGTTTTTTTTTTCTTTCTTTCTTTTTCCCTTCTGCTTGAAGAACATCTTTCCTAACTTTGTTTAGGTTGAGTGGTGGTAAGTTCTCTCATCTTGCCTGAGTGATCTTTGCCATTGTTATTAATTCTACTTCACATGGAATTCTATTTTGTTATTTTCTCTCAGGATGTTGAGACCGTTCCACTATCTTCTGCCTTCTGTTGTTTCCTTTGAGAAGCCAGTTGTCAGTCTGAATTGTTTCTCCTTTGTATGGCTGTGTCTTCTCTCTGTAGTTGCTTCAATAAAATCATATTTATTATGGAAGTTGAAATACACGGGGAGGCAGAGACAAGGGCAAGTGGCTTCTGCCTTCTGTTGCCTACCCTCAGCAGCTGCCCACGCTTTGCCAATCTTGTTCACTTATACTTTCTCTTGCTTTTCTTGTATCATTTTTAGGTATAAATATGCCAGTAAGCATCTCTAATAATTAAGGATTTAACATAGCCACAGTAGCTCTTTTCTTTTTTTTTTCCTGAGACGAGGTCTCTCTCTGTTGCTCAGGCTGGAGTGCATGCAATGTTGTTATTACAGTTCACTGCAGCCTCCAAATCCTGACCTCAAGAGATCCTCCTGCCTTGGCCTCCCAAAGTGCGGGGATTTCAGTCATGAGCCACTGCACCCAGCCATTTTATTATTATTCTTTACCATATTGGTAATGGTTCCTTGGTATTATCCAATCTATTCTAGGTTCAAACTTTACCAGTTATCTCAAAAATAACATTTTACAGATGGTTTGAATCAGGATCCAAACAAGGTTTACTCCTTTGACTTTGCTTCATTTTGAAAACGTCTCTTTTATGCTATGATGATTTTTTTCTTTATGCCATTTATTTGTTGGAAAAAAAAACATATCATTTATCCTGTAGAATTTCTCACATTGTTGATTTGGTTGACTGCATCATGGTGTCATTTAGCAAATTCCTCTGTCCTCACTTTATCCTGCTACTGGTAATTTAGACCTAGGACAGAGCTGCTGAGCTGTGGCACCACTGAAATTCTGTTGTTGGCAGCTGTCCTGAGCATCTCAGGGTGTGTAACAGCACTCCAGCTTGCACTCACCAGATGCCCCAGATTGTACCAAAGTCACCCATTTGTGAAGCACAGATCTAGAGACTTGGTTAGAAAGAATTGAGGCCATTTGTTTTGTAAGCATCACAGGTGGTGGTGTGCACTTGTTATTGTGTTTGAAATGTGCAGTATAGTATAGAAACATTCTAAAAGATTACTAACCAACTATTATTTTAGTATATACATTTCTAAAATAGTGAACTACGTGCTTCTGAATTCCTTTTTTAAGAGCTTATTTCTTGCTTTCTTTAAAAAACTTTCTACTGAAATACATAAGCAGCTATCTTTAATTCTTTTCCTTTTTTGTGTGACAGAGTTTCACTGTGTCACCTTTGGTAGAGTACTGTGGAGTCATAGCTCACAGCAACCTCAAAGTCCTGAGCTCAAGCAATCCTGCTCCCCCAGCCTCCCAAGTAGCTGGAACAACAGGGGAACTACACCACAACATCTGCCTAGTTTTTCTATTTTTGGTAGAGGTGGAGTCTCACTTTTGCTCAGGCTGGTCTCCAACTCCTAAGCTCAAGGGATCCTCCTGCCTCGGCCTCCTAGAGTGCTGGGGTCATAGGCGTGAGCCACTGTGCCTGGCCAGTCCCCTTTAATTCTAGTGATTTTTGTCTCAATGTGAACATGGCTCCCTGAGCTTTTTTATTTTTAGGTAAGCATTTGCCAAGTATATATTTTTTCATCTTTTGAATTTCAGCCTTTATGTAGCCCCGTATTTTGGGCTTGTTGTTTGGGAACTACATATTTTACAACTGTTATTTTATAAAATCTCATTGAATCTTTGTCATTTAATTGCCCAATTTAGTCTGCTCATAATTATTGTGACTAGTAATTTGCTTAGTCTTTCTTCATCCATCTTAGATTATGACATTTATTCCATTTTTTATATGCTTTTTTCCTTCCTTTTTTATACTAATTGATTTTGATTGTTTATTTGCTTACATGTCACATTTTGCCTTCTCCTGGTTTAAAAACTATAGATCTATTTCTGTTTTTTTAGTGATTAAATTTGTAATTTTACCTGCATTCACAGTAAAATCTATACTTGTTAACTTCCCTTTTAATAATACTAAGACCTTAGAATAATAACTTTAATCCCATTTTTCCCAACTTCTTTGTTACTATTGTCTAGCATTCCAGCTCTTTTTAAAAAATTCCACACGGTAGATATTATTCTTGCTTTGACATGATAGAAACTATGTTTATTTAGATTTGCCAATTTATTGTCTCACTGATCTTTGGCTTACATTTTATTTTATTTTTATTTTTTTGGAGACAGAGCTTCAAGCTGTTGCCCTGGGTGGAGTGCCGTGGCATCACAGCTCACAGCAACCTCCAACTCCTGGGCTTAAGCGATTCTCTTGCATCAACCTCCAAGTAGCTGGGACCGCAGGCACCCACCACAATGTCTGGCTATTTTTTAGTTGTAGTTGTCGTTGTTTGGCAGGCCCAGGCTGGATTCGGACCTGCCAGCTCTGGTGTATGTGGCTGGCGCCTTAACTGCTTGAGCAACAGGCACCAAGCCTGGCTTACCCTTTAGTCTTGCAGCTCAAGCCTCCATTTGTTGTGATTCTCTTTCTTCCCAAAATTCAGACAGTGCTGTGTGATCTGAAATGTGGCACTCCCAAAAATGTCTTGCACTAGAAATTGTAGAGGTATAGGAAGAATAGAGTTGGGCCCAATGACTCAAGAGTTGTTTAGCTCTGTAACCAGAAACTAAAAAACAGGAATGGTCCTGGTAAAAAATAATAGCAAAGTTTAATTTCTATTAGCATTTGTAGCCAGTGTCAAAACCCCTTGCTCCTCAATAGCCTTAAACACTGACACTCAACCCTGTTTTCCTGTGAGATGAGGATCCTGGTGGGCATTTACTTTCAAAGACCAGCCTGGCTCAGTGCCTGTAGCTCAGTGGGTAGGGTGCCAGCCACATACACCAAGGCTGGTGGATTCAAGCCTGGCCTGGGGTCTGCTAAACAACAATGACAACTGCAACCAAAAAGTAGCCAGGTGTTGTAGAGGGCACCTTTAGTCCTAGGTACTTGGGAGACTGAGGCAAGAGAGTTGCTTGGGCCCAAGAATTGGAGGTTGCTGTGAGCTGTGACGCCACAGCACTCTACGGAGGGTGACAAAGTAGGACTCTGTCTCAATTAAAAAAAAAAAAAAAGAAAACAGAATGTTCAGCCTTGGCCTGAGCTCCCATAGCTGTGATGTGAAGGGAATTCTTGAGTCCCAATTGGGTCTTTTCTTCTGGTGTGCTTTGCTGTTATTGTGAAAGAAGTGTGGCTTTAAATAGTATTACTTACTTTAAATGTGACATGTGGATATCCAAACCCTTTGTGCTGCTTCTAGAACTCATGATGGTAATGCTGAATGTTTGCTGTCTGGTCTCCCATTGCCATGTGTCTGGGTGCCCAGTGCCTATCTGCAGCTGTCTCTGTCTTACTGGTGCAGGAGCTGGGTCTACCATCATCCTCACAGAGCCTCTCCTTAGAAGCATAAATAATACAAATGGGTATAAGATCCTGGCCACAGCTGTAGACAGACTCAGCTTAAAATAAATTCCTGATTGAATTAAATCCTTCATCCTATCTGCCTAATAGACAAAAGGGTACCTTCACTGGTAGAAGACATTATCTGGAGCATTTGTTTCATTTATATACCATGTGCAGCATGCAATAAAAAATTATGAGACATGCAAATAGGCAGGACAAAAGAAGTGTAATAAAACAAAAAGTATGGTTTAAAAGCCCTTCTGAGGTCACAGCTAACATTTTGGTGTTATTTCTTTCCCTGCATGGATGTTATTTTCTATAGTTGGGCTCATATAGGGTATACAAGTATGTGGCCTGCCTTTTTTTTTTTTAACTTACCATGTCATAAATTTCCTCTTCATCTCTGAAGACATTTTAAATTTAATTAATCAATTTATTTATAGGAATGGGGTTCTCATTATGTTTCCCAGGCTAGACTTAAACTTGAGGTCTCAAGTGACCTTCCTCCCACGTTGCTGGGAGCTCACGATGTGTGAGCTTTTTTAATATTCATAGTATGGCGCTTCATATAAACATTGCATATTTTACTTAGTCAAGCTATGGTTATATTTCATAACTTTTATTACTGTAAAAGAACTTATAACAAAGTAAATACAGATTGTTGTGTGTATGCTTGATTGCCTTAGCAGATAATATCTTAGGTATTAATAGAGTATTTTAGTGCTTTAATTAAATATTGTAAAATTTTTTTCTCAGAGATCTGTGTATTTAATAATTTGTGTTTATAGCAGAGAAATTTGATGATACCCATTTTGTAAGTGGTCACTATAAAACTGCCTATGCTTGTGGGCAAGGGAGCTGGCTGCCCAGTGCCACGGTTCAGCTGTTCTCACATGCCACACAAGGCTTTTTTTTCTGGCCCAGCTATTCTCTGCAGGACTTCAGAGTGGCCAGAGGCCAAGGGGCTTGGAGCTTGTTCTCTACAGCAGGCTATAGGGATAAGCACCTTCATTTTTGTTCTTCTTTAATATCCTCTTTGCTTTTATATTTCTTTAAAGAAGTAAAAATGAGATACAGCAGGTGGGGGGCTCCAAGTCACTGCTTTATCCTCTTCCAGAGGTCTCAGGAACTCTGTCACCCACAAGAGTTGAGCTATATGTTAAGATAATTAAAAATGCAGAGTTGTGAGCAAAATGCATGGATAGCAGGCTTTATCTAACATATCAGGTTATGGCCATCTTAGTCCTGGGGAATTTGGTTTGTGGGAGCAAAGCTGGACAGGGCTGGAATACTCCTTCAGCAAGCAAAGGGTGGGCCTGGGGCACGGTGGGAGTTGAGTGGGGGCCAAGTGAGGACCCAGAAGGACACAAGGGAGAACAGGTTATAAGCAGAGACTGGCCACAAATCCTTCCTGGGTCAGAGGGTCCTTCTGACCTCCCTATCATTGTGGGCTCTTATCTAGAATCCTGAGGGTGAAAATGCCAGGTTAGGTCAGACTGGACAATGATGATCAGGGAGTTCCTATGGGCTTATGAGTGAGGGTTAGCCCTGCCTGCCCAATCTTGCTGCTCCAAGGGTCTTGCACAGGCCATGGGGTGGCCTGGCTGGCTTTGCTGCTTTTGGAGCATGCACAGCCCAAGGGGCAGCACTGGGCTTGGCACTGTTCCCACCTTAGCCCTGCCAAATCAAGATGTGAGGAGGGGCCAGCCTATCGGAGTCTCTGCACACACAACTCAGGGGCTTGGTTGTGACTGTGGCCTGCCATCATCTCCTCAGCCATGTCTGTGAAGCTGTGTGCCTGGCCAGGCCCTCCTGGTAGAGAGAGCATGTGATGTGGGCTGTGTGCACACCACACCCTTACCTGGTGGCTCTGTACTCTCACAGGTGGTAACGTGGACCCAGAGAGCCAAGTAGAAGGGAAGAAGGAGGTGGAAGCCGATGACGTGATGAGGAGTGGCCCCCGGCCTATTGTGCCGTACAGCTCCATGTTCTGCTTAAGCCCTACCAACCTGTGAGTCCCTTGTTGCCCTGGCGTGTGTGTCTCTCTTTTCCATTCATCATGACCTGCAGGGACACAGGAGCCAGCACGGCCTGTAGGTGCCCTGAGGGCACAACTGCACCCTGTGCTACATGAGCTTCTTTGGTCACTGCCACAGTCCCTCAAGACACATACCCATGACTGTCCATGCAGACGAGGAAACAGACAGTTCTGTGCTACGTGCACTGATGTAGCAGTCTTGGGGGTGCAGTGTTTGAACCCAGCAGCTCTAGAGCTGCTGCTCAGCCCTTCATGCTCAGCCATACAAGCTCACGCTCCTCTACACACATGGGCCCATCTCCCCGTGTACATGCAGGCTTCATGCATCCCCTTCCATTGCACCTGTCACCTGCATGTGTATGCATGCATGCAGCATCTGTTTACTTGTTCACCTGTGTGCCCTCCCATATCTGTGTGGCATGCATTGCCACCTACTCATCAGTCCAGTGCTCTTATCAGTCCAACTAAAGTCTACATGGTAGACAGCACTCTAGGCACTGGAGGTGCTCAGGACCAAGGCACTGCCCTTGCTGAGCCTACATGCCTGTGGGAGCAACAGACACCAGGCACGACAAATAAGTAAAAGACATAAGACATCCAGCAGTGCACAGGGCAGGAGGAAGAGTGAAATGGGGTGGAGATGCTGTCTAGGCACTAAGTTAGATGGAAGGTCGGGAGTGGAAGGGAGAGTGTTCAGGGGGAGCAGGGGGTATAGACAGATGTTCCAAGGGCAGCAAAGGCAGCTTGGCCTATACCCTGTTTGTTGCTGGTCTGCCTTGCCACTCCAGCCCCAGCAGCCAGTGGTGTCTGCATGTGGCCCTCCAGCACCCACTCTCCCCGCCTCCTCCCTCTCTGCTACAGCTCAGCACATGCACAGGCATGGTCCTTGCCACAGAGGGAGGGAACATCCAGTAAGTTCAGCATGAAAATATCTCAATAGGGTAGTGCTAGTGTTGGGGAGCAGGTGGATTGTCAGTAAAGCTCTCCTAGCAGAAGAAGTACCTCTGCCAAAACCTGAAGGGCAGAAGCTCTGGGATGGAGGGAGGATGTAGGAGGTAGTGGGCTAGGACAGAGGGAGGACATGGGATGCAGTAGGTTGCAGGAAGCACAGGCAGTGCTAAGATGAGAAGGGCTTGACTGCTGGCATCCTTTGGGGATGGACAGCACCGAGAGGTGGTCATGATCAGACTGCACCTTAGTAGGGTCCTTTGATGGGAGAATGGATAGAGATAATGGGTGGTTGAGGCATTAGGAAGAAATGATGGTGGTTTGACTGGGGTAGTCAGAGTGGAGAGGTTTGGAAGTCAGTGCCTGGAAGAAAATTTGGAGGCAGAATCTGCAGAATTTGATGATACATGTTCTATGTGGGAGAGGAAGGGTTGTCAAGGACAACACGAATCTCTGCTGGATGCTGGGCAGAAGGCAGTGTGCTCACCAAGACTAGCAGGCTGCTGAGGGTCTGGATGAGAAAGCGCAAGGCAACTGGGGACATCTTGTAGCCAAGAGTCTAACTGGTGGAAACCCAGACATAGGCTGCTGAATTAGAAGGAAAAGTGTCTCCTTTCAGGAGGGAGAAATGCCAAGGAGTGAAGAACTAGCGGGCTGTTGGTAGACCTGGGGGGCAAATCCCTAGGTGTGAGGGTAGGAGCCAGATGAGGAGAAGGAGGTGTGCATGGCCTCCCTCTGGAGAAGAGAGAGAAGGGCAAGTCTTTGGGATGTCAATGTTAGAGGAAAGGCTAGAAGGGCTAGAGGGGCAGAGGGTGTGCCTGGGAGGCAGGAGGTAGAAGTGGTGCCCAGAGAGCATGTTCCTTGTGTTGGCACAAGAGATAGTCCACCCCACCTGGCCCATCTATTGCTGCCCCTTTTCTCTGCTGCTCAGAGTTTGACCTTCTGACCTCCTGGTCACTATGCACTGCTGTCTTGTAGCACTTGTCCACACCCCATCTCCTATTTCTGTCCACACTGTTTGCTGCTGTTTGCCTGCTGGAATTGGACTTCCTGAGGTCAAGGACTTGCCTGCCCTGTTCCTCACTGTGTCCCCCAGAGTCCAGCACAGGCTGGCAGAGCAGATGCTCAGTAATGTTGCATGAGGGAGTGAAGGTGAGCAGGTGGGCTTGTGTTCCTGGCGACCCTGGAAAAGTTCCTAGGCCGGGAGACGCCTGCCATCTGCCAGAGTGCTGGTGCTGATGCCCATCCTCTCTGGACAGCAGCCGAGTGAACACAGGTGGTTATGCTGTAGGGAAGTGTGGCCTGTGAGCTGTAGCTGGCCAACCCCTGCACGGGCTGTGCAGCCTTCCCACTCCTTGTCCTGGGCTGCCCTCGTGAGTACCTCAGCCACCTGAGGGGCACTGTGTCAGGAGAAATGGAAAAGGCTCTGGTGCCTGTAGCTGAGCCGGGTGTGCCCAGCTTGCTCATGGCCTTCATGCTTTATCCCCACAGGCTGCGGCGCCTCTGCCACTACATAGTGACCATGCGCTACTTCGAGATGGTCATCCTTGTGGTCATTGCCCTGAGCAGCATCGCTCTGGCTGCAGAGGACCCTGTGCGGACAGACTCTCCCAGGAACAATGTGAGTGGCAGTGGGGCCGGCTTCTCCTCGAACATCCTCCCTTTCTGCTGTGTCCCCTCCTCAGGGGTACAGGGCCCAAGGTCTGAAGGCAGGAGTATCAGGGATTGGGGCTATGGCTGGGGGACTAGCCCAGAGGATTGGATGTATGTCTGAGCCCTGCCTCATAATGCCCCAGCCCATGGCTCCCAGATTGATTGGCCGTCTGCCTAGTGACTTAATGGAGCTCAGAGCCCCTGCAGCAGCCCTGGCTCAGGCCCCGGCTTGGTGTTTGGAATAACCTTGCTTTTGGTTTCAGGCTCTGAAGTACATGGACTATATCTTCACAGGTGTCTTCACCTTTGAGATGGTGATAAAGGTGAGCTGTGTGGCCACCCCAGCTACCTCTTATTTTGCTCATCCTCCCATATGAGGTGGGACTAAGGCTGAGGGTTGAGCCACATACCCGGTAGCCTCTGGTGAGGGTGCACAGTGGGCGGGTAAGCAGTGAGTATGTGCACACGTGTATGAGGACATGAGAGCACCTGCTGCATGCATATGGGGCGTGTTTTGAGAACAAGAGGCTTCATCATTCATTGAGGACCCTTTGTGCAGGATCCCCTCCCTAGCAGTGCCTAGGTCCCTACTGCACTTGCTCCTGGACCAGGTCACTGTAGGCTCAGCCCCTCCCCCAGGGCTGCTGTGTGACAGGAGCCCAAGAAGCCTGGGGAGAGCTGGGCCCGTGGGAAGTAGGCGCTAAAGACACAAATTTAAAAGGGGTCTGGCATTTGCCTGGTAGCAGGCTCAGGGTCTGCTGCTTCACTGCGGCCTTTGTTTTCTGTCTCTACATGTGGACATGAGTGCTCCCTTATCAGTGTCTGATAGGCATGCGCTCAGCATGGTTGGATGTGCACACGTGTGTGCACACCTGTGACTTCAGTGTGTGTGCCCAATGCACTCTCAGGGTGGCACTCAGCATATCGCCATGTTTTATAGATGAGGAAACTGAGGTTGCAGAGGTCTTGGCACCTGCCCTAAGTCCCCACACAGGGGATGGCAGAGCCAGGCCACGAATGAAGGTTCTGTAACCTGGACCAGCTGCTCTTCCTGCTGCATTGAGATGGCCCTCTGAAAGTCTGGCAGAGCATAGCCCTGCAGAGCACATGGTGGCAGACCCTCCCAGTCTAGTTAAGGCTTCAGGGTGGCAGGGAGCCCAGGCAAGGTGCCAGGCTGTCATGAACTATGACACTGGGGTCACTGGCCTTGAGTCCCTTAAAGGGAGTGACCTCGACTGTGACCTCTGCCCTGGGAGGGTGTGTGAGCATGTGCCAAGGCTGTACTGAGGTCACAGATGTGAGCCTTTGCTGGGAGGGAGTGACCCTGTGACTCTGGGACCTGTCTCTACCTCTTTTCTGGAACATTATATTCCCTAATGTGTTTATCCCCTAAAGATGATTGACTTGGGACTGCTACTTCACCCTGGAGCCTACTTCCGGGACCTGTGGAACATTCTGGACTTCATTGTGGTCAGTGGGGCCCTGGTGGCGTTTGCCTTCTCGTAAGTAACCACATTGGCTCTGATCTGGCTGCGTGTAGCCCCCAGAACTGTGGTACAATCTTGTTAGGTCAAGGAGGAGATCTTGACTGTAGGGGCATGGGGTGATGTCTGTGGACCATATGGAACTGGTCCAGCTGCCTGGAGCTGGGCTCTATGGGACCAGGGGACCTAAGGGGACCCGAGACCTGTCTGTCCCTAACATCCCACAGGTACCCTGTGGTTCTAGGACTGGGGGCAGCCCCACAGGGCCCTTACCAGCAGCTTTACCTGAGGTAAGCATCTGGCCCAGTGCTGTTCCCAGCCAGAGTTGGTGGTCATCTTACCATCTTGGGGTATTGGGCTGTTCCTTCTGCCTCCCTTGTGGGGATACTCACCCTGCTGGAGTAGGGCCTAGAGAGAACTCTGTCAGGCCTTGCTTGGAGAGTGTCAGGGCCTGGGTGGACCCGGGGGTGAAGAGGGCAGCTGTGGAGTGAGAGCCAGAGACAAGGAAGGCCCCCGATGGTCAATAGGCACTGGGGGCTTCACCTTCTCTGAGCCCACTGGGAGGGCTGCATCTGCACAAAGGCCCCTCCTATCCTGCCAGTGTCACTGACTCTGCTCTCTTTGCCTCCTTGTTGCTGGACTCGGTAGGAACGCCATGGGGTAATGCTTCTCTCTCTCCCCCATGCCCCTGGCATCACAGCTCCAGTGGCCTCTCTCCAGCCGTTTCATCACCAGCCTCGCCTCCTGCTCACCCACATTCCCCATCTGGGCTGCATGTTGCTAGGAGCCATGTCCCCAAGCCCAACAGTGTTCCTGTCATGCCTTGGGTTGGGGTCTGGGGCTGGACATGGTTAGCCCTTGGTGCAGCATTTCCTGGCAAGCAAGGTGTCCTGGTCACATGCTAGAGGCTGAGAATATCAGCTGGAGGGCAGTGAGGTGGCAACTGCCTGCTGTGGCCATAGGCCCCTGGATGTTGGACCTCTAAGTTGTTTCCTCTAAGGCTCCTCTCTTGAAGTGCAGCTTCTTCCCCACTCCTTCCTGTCCACACCAGCACCCAGCCATGCCCAGCTTCCCCTCTGGGTATCTTAATGAACCCTCCTTCCATGGTAAAGGGAACGAGAACTTTGTGAGGGTGTTGGGAGGGTCCTGCAATGAGGACATTGGAGCTAGGACTGCTGGACAGTCCCAACAGGAGGGAGGTGAGATCCAGCCAGGTGGCCTTAGAGGAAGAGAACAGGAGGCAGCCCTGAGCTGGCCACTCCGCACAGATACCAGAGGGCTGCTCCTCCCAGATAGGCAGTGTGGCCTCCTTCCTGCTGTGCCCGAGCCCAGGCCAGCATTTGTTCTGCCTTCTCTATCTGGCAGAGGAAGGTGGTTTGAGAGCAAGTTCAGGGGCTTGCTGCAGCGATGGAAGTAGCCAGCTTAGAGAAGCTGGACTTTGCCCACCTGAAAACTCGGCATTGCTGGGGAGTTTGATTGGAACTCTGAGGTGTAGGCTGCTGCTGGGGCCTCAGAAGACTGGACATCCAGACTCTCCTGCCCCATGAAGGCCTGAGCCACTCTGCCCATCCCACCTAGTGGACCCAGGAAGACCCCTAGGGGCAGGACTATCCCTACATGCAAGCCATTGCCCACTGAGCAAGGTAGCCAGAGCCCCAGGTTTGAGCGAAACCCACCCCATCCTGAGCCCTCTGCTCCTGCCCCCATGGACTAAGGGCTATGCATGTGATAATGGGCTCTCCATGAAGCTTGGCCTGGCCTGGCCTCACCTCAGGTGGAGTTTGTAGGAGGTCAGCAGGAGGTCAGCCCCCAGTGCCTGCTAGGCAGAGACAGCTAGTTCCTGGGCCCCTGGCAAGCAGAGGCAGCACCTAGGTCTGCTCTGGCTTTTCCTACAGAAGTCCCTGATGTGGGCACATGAACCCTGGACTTCTGAGCTTGTTTCTAGTGCCTGAGTTTTCTTTCCCTGTCTTTGTCCCTGCTCCCCTCTGTGTGAGTTTCCCTGTCCACTGCTCTGTCTCTCTGTGGCTCCCTCCCTCCTTCCCCACTCTGGGTTTATGTATTTGTCTAATGTTGTTTCTTTCTTACTCTTCTTCCCCACCTCCCTCTTCCTGTCAGCTTTTTGTCATCTGCTATAGTGTTAGGGTGGCCAAGGAGGAGGTGCACTGAGGAAGAGGCCAGACAAGGCCCCCTTACCTCCCTCTACCAGGACTGAGAAAGCATGGGAAAAGCCCTTCTAGAATGCTCTAACACTAAAGGGCTGTAGTCCTTGTATAGGCCCCCTGTCCTCTGCTCCTGGAAGCTGGCTCAGGGTGGCTATCAGAGTGTGCTTGGGGAAACTCCAGGTCTTCCTGTGCCCCAGGTGCTGCTGCTGTCCTGGTGCTAGTCCCAGCCTGGCCCCTGTCCTCAGATGAGGCCCCAGCCAGGCAGCCATGGGAAGAGCCAAGTGGCCTATGGTACCTGCAGGGCAAGGCCTCCCTGCTTCTGGATACAGAGGGGTGTGAGCCAGACCCTGGGGGGCTGCATGGGTGTTAGCCCCCCCTCAACATGCCTGTCTGCATCTGTGGTTTCTCCCTTCTAGAGGATCCAAAGGGAAAGACATCAACACCATCAAGTCCCTAAGAGTTCTGCGCGTCCTACGGCCCCTCAAGACCATCAAACGGCTCCCCAAGCTCAAGGTTGGAGCCTGGACCTGGGGCTTGAAGGGTGTGCTCTCTGTGTGCGCACACATGTGTGCATATATGAGCATGCATTTACGTGTGTCTTCTCAAATCACACACCTACATGAAGGAGATGGGCTCACTTAAGCTGCAAACCCCTACCCAAGTAGACCTTGTTCCCAACATTCCCCTTCATTAGCCCAGCAGGACCAGGGGTTTTCTTCAACAGCCACAGTGCAGGGCCGAAGGGTATGCCTAGAGAGGTGGAGGGTCATGGAGGGGAGATGCTGTTAGGGCAGAGGCTCCAGGAAGGTTAGGATTTGAGAGATGGGCATGGCTGAGGTTATAGACAGAGGATGGGTGTAGCCCAAACATTTGGAGTTGTGCTAAAATCTAATCTTGATGGAGTGTGTACTGGGCACTGTGCTAAGTGCTCATTTAATCCTCCAAATTTAGTGTGCTGGTTCCTGTTATTAACAGCTTGGAAAGCCATGGAACATGTAAGCCATGGAACATTAAGCAATGTAGGAACAGAGAAAAGTTTGCTTAGACCTTGTATGGTGTGAAGGGGGTCAGGTAGGTAGCCTAGGAGGCATCCAGAGGCCCTTTGGGCGCAGGTGGGTGTCACATCTGTAGGGCAGGTAAAGGGTGTCCGGTTGTGCCTGGTAGTGTTTTGGGAGGTAGTGGTGGATCTCCCAGGCAGCTTAAGAGCAGGACAGCGGAAGGTGTATCTCCTCAGCTCTGAGAGCAGCATTGGTCCACAGGGAACACCAGGCTTCCTGGCAGGGAAATGGAAGCCCAAGGGTATTCAGGGAATGCCAGGCTTTGGGGAAGGGGTAACCCAGGGATCCACAGGGAATGCCAGGCTTCCAAGCAGGGAAGGGGGAACCTAGGTGTGGTAGTAACAGACATCAGACTCACACAAAGTCCCCGTCCTGGAGCAGAGCTGGAGTGCTGCCACTTTATTCTTTTTCTGTCCCACATCACTTCCCACCAATGGGCAGGTGCAAAGTGAGATGCGCTGGCAGGGACCAGTGCAGGAAGAAGCCTGCCCACATTTCCTCTGTACGAGTTGCCTGCTCTGCCTGGGCTCCTGGGCATCCTTGTTTCTGTGGCTTCTGACCCAGGAGGCCAGATTTCCTCGGTGCCAGCTGTATCCTGGCACTGTCCACCCACCCATCAAGGCTAGGATGACACCCTTCTAGAGAAAGACAGCACCAGACACTTTTCTGTGTCTAGGCAACTAGTCAGAGAGCCTCTCCTTGTCAGGGGCCTGAGGGCCTTGAAGTATTCTCAAATGCACAGGGGACATCATGACCTCGGTGGTCCTGTGGTTCTGAGCCCTGCCCTATGGGGTCCTCTCTCTTGTGCCCTCCACACTCTTTCCTGCTCTGGTCCTTCCTGTGGCCATGCATGGCCCCCCACCTTCATTCCACCTCTCCTTATGCCCCCATCCCCTCCTTGTGACCCCACCCCTTCATGGTCTTACCCCTTCTCCTGATACCACATCCTCCTCATGGCCATGAAAAAAAAATAGCTTTATTGAAATATAATTCACATACCAATCTGTTCGTAACCATCATTTAATGTGTATAATTCAGTGGTTTTTAGTATATCCACAAATCCCCCCTCTTCATCCCCATCTCATGACTCTACCCCCTCCATATGGCCGCTGTCCCCTTCATGCCCCACCCCTCATGGTCCTACCCCTCCTCATAACTCTGCCTCCTCATGACCTCACCCCTCAAGGCCCCACATGCCCCTTCATCCCCTATCCTCATGGTCCCACCCACTCCTTGTGGCTCTCCCCCTCATGGCTCCACCCCTCCTCCCCGCAGGCTGTGTTTGACTGTGTGGTCAACTCCCTGAAGAATGTCCTCAACATCTTGATCGTCTACATGCTCTTCATGTTTATCTTCGCTGTCATTGCGGTCCAGCTCTTCAAAGGAAAGTTTTTTTACTGCACTGATGAATCCAAGGAGCTAGAGAGGGACTGCAGGTAAACTGAGGCAGGGTGGGGGTGGACACAGCCCCATGGTACCAGGCACACCTGGCATTCCCAGGGCCAGGTGGGGCACAGTGTGAGGGCAGGGCCTTGCCTGGGCATGCTGCTGGCATCACAGCAGAGACAGGGTTGTGGCTGCTTGGGTGGACCTGAGTAAGGCAGCGGGGTGACAGCTTCCTTTCACCTGGACCGTCCAGGTGTCTCTGGTCGTGTGATGGTTTCTTATGTGCACATCCCACCGGGTACTGGTCTGCTCTCTGATTGATGGGCATTGGGGCATTTCCAAGTGGGGGCTGGGAGTGCTGTACATGGCTGCCATGAGCAGGGTAGAGCTTCTTGAGCAGGATAGTACATCTTGGGTGCCCAGGACTCTGCTTTGTGTCCCCTAACCATATGCTGGTACATGTTCTTTCAGCATGATGAGCGGCAGTCACGCAGCACCTTCAGTAACACAGCCTTTCTGTGTGTGGCGATCTTTCTCTGTGGTTTGAATTATAGTTGATGGTGAGGTGGAGCCACTCTTCCTGGGTGGATTAGCCACTTGGATGTCCTTTCTGGGTGTGTCTACTTGGTCTTTGCCTTTTTCTGTGGAGGCTGTGTGTTTTTCTGGTTGATAATGTTCTAGATAGGAAACCTTTGCCAGATCTATGGATTATAGATGTCTTCTCCATCTTTATGGGATGCTTTATGCTCTCTTAATAGCATCATTTAAAGAACAAAATTCTTTATATATACATTTTTTCTTTTATTTCAGATTGACATGAGGGTACAAATGATTAGGTTACATTGTTTGCATTTCTAAAGTAAAGTTCAAGTTGTAGTTGACCTCTTCATCCAGGGGTGTGCTGTAAAAGAACAAAATTCTTGATTTTAATATAGTCCAACTTATTTTTTTAAAATTCTTTTATATTGATGTTCTTTATATTGTGTTTAAGAAATCCACCCTAAGGTTAAAGATTTTGTTTATGTTTTCTTCTAAGAATTTTATTTTTGCCTTTCACATTAAGAGATGCAGTATATTTGGAGTTAATGTCTGTGTGTTACATGAGGTGTGGATAAAGATAAGTTTTCTGAAGATGGATAGCCAATTGACCTAGCATCATTTATTTGATTATTTTTCCCCACTTCAATGGGCTCCTTTTTGAAAAACAAAAAACCCCAGCTTTATCGAAATATAGTTCACATATCAATTTGTTCATAACTATTCATTTAATGTGTACAATTCAGTGGTTTTTAGTATATCCACAAATCCTTGAAATCATCACTACAGTCAATTGTAGAACATTTCATCACCTCATAAAATGAAACCACAAACCAGCATCTCTTAGGTGTCACTTCCATGTCCCCATCTATACTCTTTAAGTACCACCAATCTATTTTTTAATCTTTATAAGTTTTTATGTCCAGACGTTCAAAATAAATGGATTCATATGATGTGTGGCTTTCTGTGACCAGCTTCTTTCATCCAGTAGGTTAATCTGTGCTGCTGCTCCTTGCATTTTGTCCTTTCATGGTGGGTGTCTGTGCTGTGACACACTACATTTTATTCATTCCTCTGTTGGTGGACAGTTGGGTTGTTTCTACCTGTTGGTTATTATGAATAATGCTACTATAAACATTTGTGTGCAAGTTTTTGTGTAGTCTTATGTTTTCATTTCTGTTGGGTTTGTGGCTAGAACTGAAATTGGGAGGTGATTTGCAACAGTGTGTTTAGCTGTGTGAGGAAATGCCAGACTTTTTCCCAAGTGGCTGAGCCATATTATGTTCCTACCACGCAGTGTACAGAGTCCTGAATTTTCTACATTCTTACTAACACCTGTTATTTTCCATTTTTTTTAGTTTTGTAAAATAATTGTCATTCTAATGGGTATGAAGTGATAGCTCTTTTTGGTTTTGATTTGTTTCTTCCCTGCTAACTAATCATGTTGAGCATCTTTTCATGTGTTTAATGGCAATTTGCATATCTTCTTTGGAGAAGTGTCTATTCAGATCCTCTACCATTATCTAATTAGGTTATTTGTCTTTATTAAATGTTATGGCTTTTTGTATATTATAAATAAAAATTTCTTATCAGATAGATGACTAGCAAATATTTTCTCCATTTTTGTGGATTGTCTTTTCACTTTCTTGCCGGTGTCTTCTGAAGCATGTATGTTTTTAATTTTGATGAAGTCCAATTTATTTGTTTTTTTCTTTTGTTGCTCATGATTTTGGTGTTATATCTAAGAATTCATCCAAATATGAGGTGGTGAAGATTTGTTCATACATGTTTTCATCTAAGAGTTTGATAGTTTTAGCTCCTACATTTAGGTCTTTAATCCGTTTAGAGTTAATTTCTGTATATGGAATGAGGTGAGGCCAGGCGCATTCTTTTGCATGTGGGCATCAGATATCCTAGCTCCACATGTTGAAGAGACTATTCTTTCCTCACAGAACAGTCTTGACGCCCCTTTCAAACACATGTTGACCAAGGACACGTGGGCTTATTTGGGTCTTCGTCTTTAACCTCTACTTCCCTGTGCTTCCCAGGGGCCAGTACTTGGATTATGAGAAAGAGGAGGTGGAAGCACAGCCAAGGCAGTGGAAGAAATATGACTTCCACTATGATAACGTGCTCTGGGCCCTGCTGACATTGTTCACGGTGTCCACAGGAGAAGGGTGGCCCATGTGAGTGCTTACCTGGTGCCCCAGGGCTGGTTTGGCTGGATAGGGTGGCCTGGTTGAGAACCCTGAGCCTCCTTCTCCCCTGGCCCCAAGCTCATGCTGGTGATGTAGCCATGAGTCCCTAGGACCATCTCTTGGGGGCTGCCCCTGAGGCTCAGTGTGTACTCTGTTCTGGGCCAGGGTACTGAAGCACTCAGTAGATGCCACCTATGAGGAGCAGGGTCCGAGCCCTGGGTACCGCATGGAGCTATCCATCTTCTACGTGGTCTACTTTGTGGTCTTCCCTTTCTTCTTTGTGAACATCTTTGTGGCCTTGATCATCATCACCTTCCAAGAGCAAGGGGACAAGGTTATGTCTGAGTGCAGCTTGGAAAAGAATGAGGTAGGTGGTGCCTTGTGGGCTTCTTGGTGGGCAGCGTGGGCCTGCAGATCTTGTCACTGGGTCAGCTTTGCTGCCAGCACAGGGCAGGTTCTTCCTCCTGCCGAGAGCCCATGTTTGATCAGTTGGGCTCACTCGAGGAGGCCAGGAGGTCTTGGTATGCCTCCTCCCATCAGGCTCCTGTGAGGGCCAGGCGAGACAGGTGTGCTGTGCCACCTTGGACTTCTTGGTGTTCTGTCTTCCCTTGCAGAGGGCTTGCATCGACTTTGCCATCAGCGCGAAGCCCCTGACACGGTACATGCCCCAGAACAAGCAGTCATTCCAGTACAAGACGTGGACGTTTGTGGTCTCCCCACCCTTTGAATACTTCATCATGGCCATGATAGCCCTCAATACAGCAGTGCTGATGATGAAGGTGCGTGGGGACAGCTTGCAGCCTGGCACCTGCTGGTGGTGTGTGTGAGCTGACTCCAAGGTGCGGTAAAGAGACGAGACGTGGGGGATCCCACTGCCCTTTGTTGCCTGGGGGTGCGGGCAGTGAGAAGGTTCCAGGAGAACTCAGGGATAGAGAGCAGGGAGGGGTGTCCTGGGCCTGGGCAGGCATGGAGCTCTTTTGCCCACCATACTTGCACAGGAGGGTGTTCTGGTCCCAGGTGGAAGCCCTGGGGCTGCTGAACCCACGGCCAATGGCGTTTATTACCCGGGCAGTTCTATGATGCTCCCTACGAGTATGAGCTGATGTTGAAATGCCTGAACATTGTGTTCACATCTATGTTCTCCATGGAATGTGTGCTGAAGATCATCGCCTTTGGGGTTCTGGTAAGTGCCTTAGTCCCTTCTTTGTCCCTTGGTGGCCTGCATTTGTGCTCCCCTTCAGGAGCTCACAGTTTAGAGCTGTGAATTCTCCAAACACCCAAAACACATGTGGTGCTGTGGGGCCCTCGGGAAGGGGCTGCTCTGATGCACTTAGCTGTCTGAGCTCTGTACCCACCCCAGGCCCTGGGGGGCAGGCAGGACTGCGTTCCTGCTCTCTGGCACATGGCTCTTACTTCTGTCTCTGCCCAGGCCTGCAGATGTGTGTGTGTGTGTGGGGGGGGCTACATGTCTCCTTGTCACTGGGCATGTGCTGTGCTGCCTGGGGTGGCCCATCTCCCCTGTGCTAAGAGTCTGTCACCCTCACCCTCTTCTTATCTAGGGGCTGCCAAGTCTTGACTGCAGCTCCTTGCCCAGCAGAGCCCCCTTCAGCCACGAGCACTAACTGTCCTTCTTTTTTCTCTAGAACTATTTCAGAGATGCCTGGAATGTCTTTGACTTTGTCACAGTATTGGGAAGTATTACTGATATTTTAGTAACAGAGATTGCGGTAAGTAGAGTTTCCTGTCCCCCCAACAGGCCCCCCCCAGCTGGTTCCCTTCCAGCTAGTTTCCTTCCAGCTAGTTTCCTTCCAGAGTACCCCTCCTTGGCAGTCCTGCTCTGATCTCCAGCTTCTAAGTGAGGCTCCTTCCCAGAGGTGGAGTGTAGGCTGGGCATTGTCTCAGCAAATGCTCTTTTTTGAGTGGGTATATTGTTCTCAAAGGTCTTAGAGGCTGGATCCCTGAGAACCACCCTGAGCTCCATGGTTAACAGCTAACCCAGGAGACATGTGAGCCTTTAGATCTATATGTGACCAATATTGTGTATCTAACAACTTGATATCAAATATGTAAACTAAAACCAGTAAGAATTTATAGTTTAAAATATCAAATCTATCTTATCTATCTGTATATATATATGCACATAGTACAAAAAATTGTATACACATTTTAAGAAAGGAAAAAACTGTATTAAGATTATAATATTCAGTATATACTGATAACATTTGTTATGTTTTATATCTTAAATCTCTTGTAATTGCAGAAGGCAAACATGACTTGAGTATTACAGTTATAATATAATGTTTTCCTTTCTTTTTTTTTGAGACAGAGTCTCACTCACCAAGTTGCCCTTGGTAGAGTGCCGTGGTGTCACAGCTCACAGCAACCTCTAGCTCTTGGGCTTAAGCGATTCTCTTGCCTCAGCCTCCTTAGTAGCTGGGACTAGGTGCCCATCACAACATCTGGCTATTTTTTGATTATAGTTGTCAATTGTTTGTCTGGCCTGGGCTGGGTTCGAACCTGCCAGCCTCGGTGTATGTGGCTGGTGCCCTAGCTGCTGAGCTACAAGTGCCCAGCTGTGTTTTCCTTTCTTAAAATGTGTGTATATATTGCTGGTGCTCTCTCTCATATATATATGTGTGTATAGAGAGATACTCCTTTTTATCAAACATGAATTATATCTGAAAAGTGACCAGTGTTGGGACATAAACTTGTCTTAACAAATTTCAGAGACTCTGAATCTTACAATAGCATTCTTTGAATACATGCATTAAGTTGGAAATATATAGCAGAAAATCTCTTTTGCTTTGTCTTAAGTGACTTATCTAGACACTGAAATGAGGATTCATGTAAAAGTCACTTAAGTGCCTTCCAGGAAAAGACTAGTAGAAAAGTTTGGGGGAATGGACAGGAGGAGTATCAGAAATGCCGGTTCTCAAGCCAAGGCCTTAGGGTAATTTGAGTCATCTTCTACAGAGCCTCTGGAGAGAGGCTGGGCCACCCCCAGAACTGTCCCTCCAGGGCTCGGAGCTACAGACCTTTGGCCTGTCTGTGGGCTGCATCTGGGTGTCCTCCTCAGATGCCTGCAGTCCTGTGGCACCTGCCAGAGTGCAGAAGAGGCAGACTCTAGTGCCCATGGCACCAGGCATTGTCACAGCAGGGCCACACAGTAGGCAAGGCTTCGGTCTCACTCAGCTCTGCTCGCACCTCATGTGGGCTTCACTTTGCTCATTCTTTAGGGTGAGGCTGGTCATGGCCACTGGGAGGCCAACTATAGTTCCCTTGACTGTATTGGTCTAAGCTGGGCTTATGCTCCTCATCTTGTTCCAACACTAGCCTTTCTCAAGCCCCTACTCTGTGGCTAGTCTTCTCTGCTTTGGTTGCTGGCCTGGTGAGGTGACGCAGACCTTTTTTCCTCCATGGCCAGGCCCTTCTTCCATTCCTTTGACCAGCTCTGGCTGCTGTAACAGCCCAATTGGTTAAGACTGGTCATTGGAATGTCTAGGAAGGCCTGGCAAGCCCCAGCTCCCAGCAGATCTCTGCCCCGTTGTATGGTGATAGCTCTGCCCTTCATAGCAGTCACGGCCAGGCAACCTGGCCAACGCAGGAACTCCTTGCACTGTCGATCTCCTGGAAAGAGAATCCACAGATGACCATGTGATCACTGTGACTTTTGGTGTCCCCTAATGGAAGCTTTCTTCACCCCTCTGAACTAAGACTTCTAGATTTAGCAGACCTGAAACTATAGGAGATAAGCAGAGTTCACTGGGTCTCTGGAGTGGTGGTGGGAAGGCTGCGTCCCCCTTCCTCTTCTCCGGATGTGTACCCAGCACCCTCTCCTGGCCTTGGCCCACTGCAGTGTGGCAGCTCAGCCCTGTGGGGTGTGGCACATGCTGGTGCCTCACCTGTGACTTTGTCAGCATCTCCTCGGGCCAGTACCTGAGGGGTGACAGGTTGGGCTATTGGGCCCTGCAGTCACAGTTTCTCATGCAGCCCATTCTCTTGCTCTGAACTGTACATGGACTTGATCTCGTGTTGGAAATTCCCTGACACTGGCCCTCAGGAACTAGTGCAGGCCAGTATTGCCCTGTAAAGGCAGATACACCAGGGTGTAGGTAGATCGTAGCTGGAACAGGTCACTTTCCAGGGGAAGATGGCACAGTGTGAGCTATATCCCTGGGTGACAGCCTCAAGGCATGATAGCCTTGTGAAGCCCAGTGTTGAGTTGTGGGCAGCCATCCCGAGATCAGGCTTGTGGTTCTAGACTGGGCTAGAGAGGACAGAGCCTGGCTGGCTTATCCCAACCTTGCAGCTATAGTGTGCTTAGGTGGGCATCTGTGCACAGTGCGAAAACCAAGCACCGGGCTTGTGCCAAGGCTTCTGTGCTTCTTCCCCAGAACTTGTTCCCTCCAGAGCTCTGGCCAAACTTTATCCCAGAATCCTACAACCCTCAGCACAGGCAGCCTCTGTCTCCACACAGTAGCTGCCTGAATGTACTGCGGAGCTTTGCCTCTCCATTGCCATTCAGGCTGTTCCCAGGTAGACTCTGGGCCTGCTCCTTGTGCTGCATCTATAGTTCTACCCTTAGTTGTAGCAAGCCCTGTCAGTGGTGGATCTCATCTACAATGGCACTGGCCTTTCTGCAGAGGCCTTCTGGCAATAACTAACTTGCCTCTCACCTGGCCTGTGTCCTGGCAAAGCACAGACTACTGGACACCTAAGACCTTTAACAATGTGAGTTCTTGATTATCACCTGTGCCCTGCAGCATGTGACCTGTTGGGGCATCTGGCCTGAGTATCGTGCCAATTGTGTGGTAACCCCATGCGGTGTTCTGAGGAACATGCAGATGCTCTAGGTCCCACTTGGCCACGCCGTTATGTGGGGGGAGATGTGAGCATCTATACCAAATGCAGACTGCCCTGTTCTCTGCATCAAGGGCACTGAAGGGGGCTCCCTAGGTCAGTGGCTGCAGGCCAGAACCAGGGACTAAGGGGCCTGTTCTGTCCAAGTGCTAGACCACCCACATTTGGGGTTGTCTTGTATCTCCCATTATGGTCCTATTTCCTTACACTGTGGATGGCTATCCTGTGTTCATCTGGTCTTTCTTCAGCGTGCAGTGCTCAGTGTTGTGATGTATGTACTGTTTTGGCCGAGGGGATGGGGGGTGGAGGACATCAATGTCAAGGGTCAGTGTGGTGGGTTCTTCCTGCTACTAAGTGTATGTGGTATCTGTCCCTGAGTCAATACTTAGCACGAGACAGGTGAGCTCCAGCTGCATCTGTGGGCACATCAGGGCCCCTGAGATATAAGCCTGGCCCTGTATGCCCCACTCTAACGTTGGTCCTACAGTCTCAGTGCTGGCCATACCTTGCTCCGGCAGCTTCACAGTGTCCAAGGAGTCCTCTTTCTCTTACGTGTGGTTTCACAAATAAATATGTTAGATCTCTTTGGGGAGCAGCAGGGAAAAGACTATGGTTATAGACTCCCTCTTTGGATACAAAATCCTGCAAGGGGCCAGTGTCTCTTTCACCCTGTGTACTGGGAGTCTGACAAAAACTCTGGCTGAGAATGTGGGCAGGGGACCATGTCTGTCTGCAGTGGCAGTGCCAGGCTCCTGCTGTATCTGTTCCAGAGTGCACATGCACTGTCCTTGCTCATTGTCCCTCCACCTTGCCTCTGGGAGTGCCATGTCTGTTGGCTCCTTGGGGGCCCTGTGGGTCAGGGTCTTCATTGCCACTCTGGCTTTGCTGCCTATCCCCACCAGCCAGCTTTGGAAAGAGGCAGCATCCCATAGCTGTGTTGCCATCTGGCCTCTGCAGTGCCAGAGTTCTGTCTTAGCTGAGGAAGCCCCAACTCATGGCAGCACCTCCTCATAGCCCCAACTCATGGCAGGCTAGCAGAAGGTGGCCTTCACTGACCTGAGTAATGCCTCTCTCCCCCTCCCCAAAGTTGGCAGGGACTACATCTTGCACAATGGTCCTTTCTAGCTTACCCTTGGGGTCCTTTGACCTAGTGCCCTACATCTGTGGTTTTGCCACCTCTGCCTGATTTAATGTGGTCTATGGCCCTGCAGCCCAGTAGGCCTTGCTGCAGGTGCCCTTACCAGGGCACAAGTCCTGAGTCATAGAGAGAGTTCCCTGATCAAAAGACTTTTCTTTCGGGCGGCGCCTGTGGCTCAAAGGGGTAGGATGCCAGCCCCATATGCTGGAGGTGGCGGATTCAGACCCAACTCTGGCCAGAAACTGCAAAAAAAAAAAGACTTTTCTTTCCCCAGCCCATGTCCCAGCCCCTCCCAATGTGCCCAGGCCTGGCTGCCTGGTTCCTGCCCGTAGGTACTCATCATACTCTGCAGCCCTTTGCTGAGTAACTCTTCTCTCACCTAGTAGGCTGCTCTTCCCATTCAGGCCACGTGGAGACCCAGGTTATGGGGCTAATGGCCATAGGGGATGTGGACCTTGAAGAGGTGGCTCCCCTTTTGCAAAGCAGCCACCTCAGCCAAAGCTCCTGTAAGTATCCAGGCCAAAGTTAAGTTCCAGCAGGGGAGTGGGCCACTCTGTGGGCCCAGGAGGCTTAGAGGATTGAGAGATGTTAGGGCCTGGTGTTTTAGGGCACCCACCCTGATGTTCCTGCTGCAGATGCTGCCCTCCCTGGGACTGGTGCTCAGGCCTTTTGTGTAATGTCCTCCTCCCCCCGCCCCACCCCAGCCCTGCTTCCTCAGCAGGTCCCAGGCTGATTCCAGCATAGTCTACAACACGAGCCACATCTCTGTTATATGCGGAGCTGCCAGTCACCAGCCTATACTTATAATTTATTTTTTCAGAACAGTTGATGGCATTTAGCCAAGGGTCTGCCACCCTTGTGATTACCACTCCTTGGCCCTATGAATGCTGATGACATGGTGCAGTATCATTATTGCACCCTTTCTAATCCTACAGAGGCTTACCCAGGGCAAGGGTATTAGTACTTTGCTGCAGAGTACCCTGAGTGCCTGTCACTCTGTCCTGAGGTCCACCTTCTATGGAACTCCCTAGTGCCAGCTGTCGTGGGATCCCATGACATAAATGTGAAGTATTAAGAAGTGTTTCCAGGAGCACCTGGTAAGGAGTAGGGTGATGGGGCCAGTTTCAAGCAATTTCATGGAGTGTAATTTTGGCTCCTTCCTTCAGGGGTCTCTGGGACCATGTGGATGATACTTCGGGCTGTGCACACTTGCCTGCCCTGCAGGCTCTACACCCCGGGGCCCTGCAGCAGCAGTCATGGAGGGTGTAGCTGGAGCACAGGCAGTGCCTTCTGCATGTGTGAGGAAAGAAACCTCTGAATAAGTCATGGGTAAAAAATGAAATAATGATGGAAATCAGAAAATACATCCAGAGTAGCAACTGTGTCTCAATGAGTAGGGCGCCGGCCCCGTGTACCGAGGGTGGCAGGTTTGAACCTGGCCCCAGCTAAATTGCAAAAAAATAAATAAATAAAATTCTTTAAAAAAAGAAAATACATCCAGCTGGAAAATAATGAATACTATGTAGTAGAACCTCTGTAAGTTGATCACTCAAGGAACTATAACAAACATGTCAACATCTGGAGGTGGTCAACATAAGAAGCTTCCAATAAGCACATTGTGGTACATGTCCAGTCAGTAAAAATTAGGTCAACTTGAGGAATTGGTCAACTATGGAGGTTCGACTATATATTGAAACTCAGGGAATTTAGCTAGTTGGAGAGAAATGAACAGCCTTAAGTACTTATATTAGAAAAAGAACAAAGTGTGAAAATTAATGAGTTAAACATTGTTGGGGTTTCAGGGAAAGTTGCCCTTTCCCCTTTGGTTATTTCACTGAAAAGATCAACTCACAGTAATAAGAGAAAGATTTATTTCCAAATACCATGTGCATGGGTGGAACCACAAGAGTGATTTCCCAAAGTCCCAGTGATAGTCAGTGGCTTTTAAAGAAGCCTTTTAGAAGGGAGAGGGGGAGAGAAACTGGAAAGTTTAGGTGTAGTAAATGGTTGCTAAGAGGAGGGATAGGTAGATGGAGGGAAACAGATTGACTAGCAGATGGTCTCCAATACCTAGAGAGACAGGTATTGTGCTTCAAATGACCTTAGGGCCAGGACTGTTAGTGTGTGATAAGGAGTCTAGCAGTCCTTTTTTATAACATTATGTTTCATATGCATATAAGATACAACCTTATGAACAAAAGACCCCAAGTTTATAATTTGACTGGCATATAAAGTGGGAGAACTTGGTAACAGAGTGCCAAATAACCAAGTCCACAGCATCCTGTGCATTTGAGTGGGAACCATTTGTATACCTCGTTACCACACAAGATAAAAAGACTAGTGTTATTTATGGATATAGTCAGGTTAGAACCTGTGACTTTCCAGCCTGGAGTTTGCCTTGTCTTCTTCTTCTCACTGGCATGGTCACATATCCGGTTGTCATGTGTTCCTGTTAATTTGTAGGAACAGAACAGGTTGAGGAATATTTGA
>CAUYQV010146963.1:0-12969 GCA_963574575.1 Galagoides demidoff
TTTTTTGAGACGGAGCCTCAAGCTATCCCCCTGGGTAGAGTGCCATGGCATCACAGCTCATAGCAACCTCCAACTCCTGGGCTCAAGTGAGTCTCCTGCCTCAGCCTCCCAAGTAGCTGGGACTACAGGCGCCCGCCACAACACCTGGCCATTTTTTGGTTGCAGCCTTCATTGTTGTTTGGCGGGCCCGGGCTGGGGATTCGAACCCACCACCTTAGGTGTACATGGCTGGCACCTTAGCCGATTGAGTCACAGGCGCTGAGCCAGAAAGTATTAATGTTTAAGTCACCACAGAAACAAATGAAACATTAAGAAAGAAATGTGCTTTAAAGAATAAGGACTGAAGATATTTACCTTGGAATGTTTTTTAACTAGCAAAAGAATTTCCAGTAATTCAACGGATTTCAAAGTTTCTGCTTCCAAATTGAGAAGGCACAAAGCTAATACAGATGGCTACAAGAAAAGAAAATTTTTTTAATCCAAAGTAAGAAACTGTAAGACATACATAAGCTAGAAATTGACTTACTTTTGCTTTTGAAAAGACAAGTCGGCAGTTGCAAGCTTTCAGCTGAGCTTCTAGTTTATCAAGGTTCAGTATTTCTTTCCTATATAATCCAAAAAAAGAATAAGGATGTATTAAACTTTCAAAGATTTAAATGTCTTTTTATAAATGTTTTTTTTCTTCTTTTTAGACACAGGGTCTTGCTACATTGCCCAACCAGTCTCAAACTCCTGGGTTCAACCAATCACCCCACCTTGGCCTCCTACAGTGTTAGGACTACAGGTGTGAGTCACCACACCTACCTTTAACTGGCTTTATATTTTTTCCTCCCAGTGGTAAGATAGGATTTTATTAGACAGGAAGGAATACAGAAGGAGTAAAAAGTACCAGAGCTTCCGGCAAAGGGGAAGACCCAAGTCGAAAATCTCTCTCAGGTATTTTGTCTAGGGGCTTTAAATGGCTTTAAAGACTTGTCACTGAAAGTCCAAGTTCAACATTTGAAGGGCATAAAAATATAAATGTCACTGGCATTCTAATTCTTCACTGTTAGTCAAAACGAAGCTCAAACTATAAAACTGTTATTTTTAATCCCACTGACCTTTCTGAAGTATGATAAAGTACAATAGTATGGTATAAGTGCAAAAAGTTTAAGGCAGTAGTAGCTTCCAATTCATAGTGCAATTTTTCTGAAATTATCTTTTCCATCCGTTTTATATCAGAAGCAGTACATTTACATTGACTAATCCGGATTACATCGTGAGTGGATGGAATATTGCATTCTTCTTCAACTATTCTAGCAGCCAGCAAAAAACAACAGACTCCAATACAAGACAAATGTTTAGGTTTCACCTAAAAAAACAAAGAACAAAAGGCTTCTTTTAACAATTGTCACTCTGATTTAGAGAAGATGACACTTAAAAGACTATTATAATGATGTTCCTACTCTTAAGACAGAACACAATCAAGCTGCTTCCCTTACATGTAATTGCCCTTCACTGACAACTATACTCATATTCACATTTTAGATTTTCTTTAACCTGCCTTTAAAAAAAAAAAGGCTTTCTGAAACTTGGTTCACTTACTTTAAATATAAATGCAGGAGGAAAAAAAAAACCTTCACGCAGTTTCTAAAGCTAGATTTATACCACTGAGTTTTGTATTTCAGACTTAAGCGATTCATAACTGTACAATCTCCCCCAATATAAATTAAGCCTTTCAATACCAAAAAAGTATACTACTTCTTTGGATATAAAAATATTTTCTACTCAACTTTTTACATAAAATTTTGTAGGAGTCATTTCATATTTCAATATAATTGCCCAAGAGAAATATCCCATCAGTTAGGCAGAGCAGGACGTGTGTAAAAAGCTGCCAGGGACAGATGGCTGCCCTTTTCTTCTCAGTGCCCTGAAAACTGACCCTGCAGCTGACAGTAATCCTATCAGCAGAAGAATCACTGCATTTTTCTAACAGTTGTTGGAGATTGCTTTGAAAAGACCTACAGCAGGTCACCTTAAAATACTGTTATACTTTGTCATAATTCTGTACTAAAAACATCTGGGCTCCAAAAGAAACACGATGGGAAATGAAAATATGAAAATCTTATTTTAAGAACTATACATACAGAGCAAACACCTAAAAAACAGTAGTCTCCCTTTTGTTATGTCTTCAAAGAGACAGTACTTAAGAAGTACAGCAAAATCTAACTTAAAATACACCAATACACTTAATTTGTATAGTCTCCTAGTCTGGCAAAAAGAGACTACAAATTCTGAATATTATCAATTTTTATGAAAATTTATAAATAAATTGAATATTATATTAAATAATACTGAAACTTTGTTCACTTCATTTAAATTTAAATGCAGGAGGAAAAATATATATGGAATTATTATAAATTTTTATGTATACAGGGTCTTATCATACTAGCTCAATAAATATTCATTGAACCTTTCTTTGGGTGCTAGGCATTGCGTTTGGAAATACGAAGATGTACTAGTAAAAAAGATTAAATACCTTCATAAGAGCCAAGAATCTGTCCAAAATATTAACAGCCAAGACAAAAGTTTCAGTGCAAGATCCAAAAAAGTTAGTTAAACTCCTTAAATCTTCTACTTTGGCATTTCTCAATCTTGGACACAAAGTGTTATCATTCTGCAATAAAAACCAAGAGCCAGAGTTTACAATCTTCTTAGAACTACGTAGATGGCTAAGACAGATTCAAAGTATACGGTAATTTTTTGCCTTACTCTTCAACAATAGGGGGAGAAGACTGGTATCACTTAACTAAAGCTATACACATCATCAGATACAAGGTGGAGATCACTGCTTTTAAAAAATACGTATCATAAAACCACTTCAGCAATTCAGTGTTAAGGTAAACCGTTACCACATTCTAGAGGATTAGAGCAAATATAATTCAATTCCCTTAGAATGAAGATAGAGGGTTTCATATGTAGAGGTATTTCCATGGATGAACTGCTCAATTCACAAGGCGTCTACCACCAACAGGCTGGGAATGCTACATTTGCAGAAACACTTCTCTACAGTATCACTACTCGCATTTCTGCTAAGAAACAAAACCATTACTCTGTAATAACGTTTACCTTGGTGCTCCAGGAAGACCAATTTTGGTCTTAAAACTTTGCAGTTGTGATTCAATTGGGGTTTTAAAAAAAAGTTATCTCCTCCTAGCCCTATCAACTGCTTGAGCAAGTTATCTTTTCTGCCACCTTACCTCTGGGGTAGCCTCCATCAAGCTCAGCCCTTTTTCTCGAGGTTGGAATCTCTGCTCTCGTTCCAGGTAGAGGTTCAACAATCCAAGGAGCTGGACCCCTTCACGACCTGCCAAATGCTCTGCCCCCAAATCCTTCATCTGCAGCAAAGACACCACACATAACGTAAAACTGGGGGGTTGTCAGGGGTGGGGTACAGTGGGGCAGAAAGGACCGCGGCCAGTACCTCCAGAGAGAGGCGGCCCAGCACACCCCAGCAAGAAGCGGACGAGGACACAGGTCACGTCCGCCCGAAACCGAGGCAATCCCCCCGCGGCCCGGGAGGTGTGGCAGGGGGAGGGGCCGTGGTCACCGCCGCCGGCCAGCGCCGGGTCAGACCCGCCTGCTGTTTTACAAACAGGAAACTGTCCGCGGGCGGTGTCCACGGTCTGCCCCACCTGAAGTCGCGTGGGGCGGGGATTTATGCCCTGGGGACTGCACCAGGGGGCAGCGACTGTACCGGGCTCTGGGGATGGGGAGCTGCATAATAGGGGGGAGGGGAGGAGAAGTCTCGCGACCGAACAAAGAACCAGAGGAGGAGACTCCGGAGCCCCGCCCCACCCCGCCCCGCCTGGGAGCCAGTTCCAGAAGCCCCTCGCGCAGGATCCAGGCCCCAGGCCTTCCTCGACCGCTGCTGCGGGCCTCCAGCTGGGGCCCGGGGACAGAAGTCCAGCCCACCCCGAGCCCCGACAGCACTCATCCGCCCACTGATGCCCAGTTCCGCAACCCTCGAAGTGCCACCCCAGCGACTCCCCGAGACAAAATGAGGAAGGAGGGCGCGGGGTGGAGCATCGCCTTCTAGCCCCGTCGCCCCCTCCATTCGCCCCACCAGCATCTCTCCGCGGCCGGCACCAAGTCCCATAGGGCTGGGGCGAGGGCAGCTCCAGGCCTCTGTGACACTACCTCCCCCCGCAGTCTCGACCGCGAACAAAGAAACCCAGAGCGATCCCGGCCGCCCCACTCACCTTGCCGGAGATGCGCCTCCGCCGGCCCGCGGCGTCGCGGCCCGGAGGGTCTGGGCGCGGCGGGGCGTCCGAGCCGGTCTCCGAGGTCGGGGACCGACCGCTTCAGCGGGGCCCCTGCACCCGCATCCGACCCTTCTTCCCTGCCGCAGCCGCCTCGGCCTCACAGCCCCGGCTCCATCCTGCTCCCTGCGCCCTCGGTATGCAGGGGCGCCGCGCCGGCCGTCGAGACCGGCCCCTCCACAGCTTCGCCGCCACCTCCACCTCTGCGGAGGCCCCTGCAAACCCTTTATTTTTGTTTTGAGTTTTCGACGCCCCCAAGGGGGCGGGGCACGTGACTCCCCGCGGAGGGATCTTTCACTTCCTCTAGCCTTTGAAAAAGAGTCCCGCCCCTAGGCCGCTGTTTTCAACCCTTTCTGGCCTCTTAGCGCCCCAGGGATTTGCCAAGCTTGTCCTCCCGTCAGGTTCCCGGGCAGAGGGCGCATCGGGGTGTCGGGTTTATTCTGCGATTGATGCGAAAGGGAAAGGAAGGGAGCGAGAGGGTTGAGGGGCGGAAGGAGACCCCTTCACGGTCGCAGTGCACCTTTTAAAGGTCCCCGATTTATTTTGTTTTCGCTGTTTTGAAAAGTCCGCCCAAAGTAGCCGTCTCTCTGATTGGATACGGCTGGGTGCGAGCCAAGTGCTGAGGCCCTGATTCACCCTCGAGTCTGGATTGGCTAACTGATTGGCCTTCGAGCTCTCTGATTGGCTATCGCCGTATCTTGTGCCTCCGTCTTCCTTGGGGCCTTAGCAACTCTGGGGTCTGGGTTGCGCATGCCTAGGATGGCGGCTTTGAAGGCGTTGGGTTACCTGTCCTTGGGGTCTGTACTTTCCTCCAGGCCAGTTCCTCCTGTCCCTGGGGAATGCCTCGCTCGGGTTGCCCCTCCTAAGAGCTCGAACAGCTAGATGACCTCCCTTTGTGATGACCTTTTCCTCTACAGGAGAGTTTTCTGTGATCCTCCTTTATTTTGTCCTGTGTTCATTTACAATCACCAAAGAAATTATTCTGACATTTGGGGGTGTACGTGTCGAAATATTCACTAATTACATGTTTTGATATTTGTTTTTAAATTTCCCAGCCCAAGGTGGAAAAAATGGAGTAGATAGGTAAAACAAGATGAACAAAAAGTTCTGAGAGTCGTTGCGGCTGGATGGTGGGTATGTGAGGTCTTGTTATACTATTATACTTAATTAAAGATTTGAACGAGGGACTTTCTGATAAAAACCCTGCACGTTAGTAAGGGTATGTAAACATCTAATAATAGCATACCTCCAGAGATTGTAGTTTGTGCTGTTGTTTTAATGTAGATTCCCAGAGCTTCTTGGTCCGACGTTGCCCTTAAATTTATCTTTTATTGTTCATTGTACTTAGCGTTGTTATTATTGGTGGCACCTCTCCCTAGCCAGGGCAAAAAGCAACAGACCAGGTGCCTTAAGCCAAAGAAACTTTCACAAGGAATATGGGGGGAAGGGGTTGACTCCCGGGGAAATTTTATAGTTTGTTTACTTTCTCCATCCTAAATTATTGAATAGTGAACAGAACACTGGTAAGTTCTAATCTAAATAATCAGCCCCTGGGAACAGATTTCTCTTTTCTGGTCTTCTGTATGTTTTCTGTGCATTGATTGTTACTTGTGAAATATGGGAAGGCACAGCGCATACCTTTAGCCGCCGCTCTCTTCTCTTTGCAGAGCAGTAAGGCATTTTAGAAAGCCCCTTTGCATGTTGGCTAGGACTAAACAGTCATCAGTCTGGAGCACAGAGCAGCTGGGGGCAGGGAGCCCAGAGAGCTAAAACTCTTATTTCAGAGAAGTGTGGCCTTGTTGAGGGTTTTGGAAAATTAGCACACTACTTTTAAATTACGTACAGGTTACACAATTTTATGCATTGCTGTTTGATCTTTCAAACAATATTTAAGCAATTACTTTTATTCAACATAATCATCTTGCTGGAAATTGAACTAAGAATAGAGCTAGGAGTAAAAATACATAGATGACAGCTCCTTGTACCGAGTATAAAGAGGCTCAGTGGACAGAGTCCATGGAGCTACAGAAAGTAGCTGGACCAAAACATCCACCATAAGGGAAGGGGGAGTTTGTGACCAAAACATGACGGAGATGGGAAACTTTTTTTTAAGTAAGAGATCAAGAGTAGAAAAGGAACCTAAGTCATAAAATAAGTGACGTGAAAGAAGCAATGTGATATTATGTGGTAGAAAATTTTAAAAATAATTGATAAGACAAAAAGGAAGAAATCTAGAAATAGTCCTTTCCTTTTTCCTTAGATGACTCAATCTTAGAAAATTTTACAAAATGTGTACTATACAATATTTCATAACTGGTATTTTGCGTGTCTATTTTTATAGGCAGCCTCTTGAATGATGTGAACAGTTTTCTTAGAGTAAGACAAGAAAGCTTTGTAAATGGTGTTGAATTTCCTGCTCTTGGCTGGCCTTGCTCAGCACAGGAGAAAAAAACTGATCAAGTTGTCCAAGATGGAGCCCTTTCTCCACTTTAGTCCACTTACCTAAGATGAAAGGAAAACCATCATTAAAAATATGAGTCCTGTAGTTACATCATTCTTTTTCCAAAATACTTCCTTTAAAGAGTGATGCTATGGGGGGGGGGGAGGGTATGCAGGTGTTCTCTGCTTTTTGCTGTTTTTTTTTAAAATAACAGCCCTTCTTCAGATGCTATTTGTTCTTATCACCCTGGCTTACTTTACTAGAGCTGAAGTTGTTATTTATTAAAAAGAGACATTATTTTCTGTTGGCTAATCAGACTTTACCCCTTACCTACCTTCTAGCCTTTGCTCAGCTTTCCTTAAGGCCGCTTTCCTACAACTTGTATGCATATGAAATAAGGAGATGGGAACCTGGCAGCCCCAGGGAAGAACACCAGGGCAATTTCTTTTTAAGATATTGGATCTTCTCAAGCACAGTCACAGGGGTGCAGTGGAGCGTGGTGATACTCTCTTCTCAGTAACACCCTGAATTCTGACAAGGAGCCCATTGTCCTCGGTGACACCCGACACTGAAGCTGGAAGGTGAGCACAGAGCAGGTGATCAGCACGGAGTGCCCACACAGACAATGCTTCCTTCAGTGAATCCGGGGTCCTGAGGGGTATCCTTCAAACCCAGTGGCACGTACACTTCTTGAAAAAGAAAGTCAGGCATTCCCAAGGGGTTTCTGTGGTGCTTCTCTGAATGATTCATATTCAGACTTCCCTGAACATTTGTTTTCTTTTTTTAATTAAATTGTCCTCTGTGCCTTTAAGAGCCAGCTCTAGTCTTGGGACTGCTCTCCTAAACCCAGGAGACTGCCTGTGTCCTGCCAGACTCTCCCCTGAACTTTGTAAGGCACCACTATCCCCACAACTTTCCAGACATCGTTTGCTCCTCAGAAACAATAAATCCTAGCTTTTTATTCAACAGACATTTAATCAATGCATGCTAAGTGCCAGGCATGGTACTAGACATCAGGGACACAAAAATGGATAAATAGCCCAGGCACAGTGGCCTGCACCTATAATCCCAGCACTCTGGGAGGCCGAGGCAGGTGGATCACCTGAGCTCAGGAGTTTGAGACCAGCCTTAGCAAGAGTAAGACTCATCTCTACTAAAAATGAAAACAAGCAAGAGGATCACTTCAGCCTGAGAGTTTGAGGTTGCCGTGAGCTGTGATGGGTAGAGATGTAGGGGTGGCACTGTACCCAGGGTGGTAGAGAGACTGTCTCAAAACAAACAAAACCCCAAACCAAAAATGGATAAATAAAACAAGGTCCCAGAATATACCGTTATATATAAGGTATAGGGCAAAGCCCTGGCCAAGGATCAAAATGGCTTTGAGCCCCGGCTTTCCTACTCATTAGAGATAATACACCTTGAATTCTTTGAATAATTCTCCAAGGAATTCCCAGGAGATCCTCAACCTGGGAGGTGGGGGGAGGGGGGAGGTAGTTGTGTCTGCTTTGTATGGAACAATTAAATACCAACACTTCTGAAATTAGCTATATGTTTCTAGGCTGTTAGAAATTTTCACAATGCTGTGACTTCGTGAAGGGAAAGGAGGGGATTAACTCTAACCTCATCAAAGCAATGTGGTGGAAACCAGCCCTGAGAGGAAAGCAGGGCAGCCTGGGGGTTGGTAGAGCTGATGGGAGTCTACTCACTATTTTAGCCTCCCTGCCTGTGCTGTTTTCTGTCAGTAAAGGGGGTTTACAGCCCCAAACCCCCTGCTTAGATTAACTTTGCTAGCAGAAGCTGCAGAGACAGAACAGGAGGGAAGAGGAAACTATAACCCAGGTGCCATCTTGAACTGATTCAGAGTTCGACACAGAGCCTGGTTTTTTAATCAGAACCTGGAAGAATGAGACGACTTATATAAAAAATCATTTTTTAGGTGGCGCCTGTGGCTCAAAGGAGTAGGGCGCTGGCCCCATATACCAGAAGTGGTGGGTTCAAACCTGACCCTGGTCAAAAACTGGAAAAAAAAATTGTTTTTCAAGCAATCAGCAGAATCAATCAATGAGGTATCTCCTATTTTCTCCTTTCTAACTTCCTCATGGACAAGATCTTCTCAGATCTGTCTGACATCAGCAAGCCCAACATTTTATAATCATTTATCATTTAAGTATGTTGTTCCTTTTGACATTAATGCTAGCTGGAAGCATGTCTTATCTTTCTGGAAGACCATCTGTGCAAGTGTTGGTGACAGTCACGATTCAGATGTTGAGGAGCTCAGCTTTGGAATTGTGGGAATTACCCACATGTAGAGACCATCTGAATGACTGACCCAAAAAGGACCCGTATTTCCAGCCAGCAGCTCCAGCCCCTCCTGCCTCTCCTAGCCTGCAAGAAAGGCTTGTGCAAACTGTCTCTGAAACCTGAGAACTGGACACTCAGTGTGGGGGAGGGGGGGACGACACACACTCATTACTTTGTTATCTGGTGCTCTCCTGTAGCGCCTAAAGTTGGCCAGAATAAATGAAGTAGCCTTGATGTGATGAAGAAAGGTGGCGAAAGACAATGAACTGAGAATACGGCCATTCCTGAAATCAGAACTAATTACCTCAAAATGGTGGGTCAGTCCCAAAGCCAGTACATTTTAAGTGGCCAAGACTATATTCTGTAACATTGTACATTATTATTTACATAACACGTTATTCTTTTTTGATTTATTCCAAGAACCATAACCTACCTAAGATATTTCCTATCTTGACATCACGGAGCTATGAAGTTGACACTGTGAGCAAAGGATGATTTGGGAGGCATCTGTTAACTGCATTTTATTCCCAAAAGAAGTTTTACTGTCTGTCAAAGTCATGATTTCTTATTTTGATCTCCCATGAAAAGGCAATGGACATTTAAAGTCATATAAATACATAGTATAAGCTTTAATTTTGCTTTGTTAACTTGTGTTTTCAAAATGAGGTTGTTTTTTTTTTAACTTCTAAGAAGAAAGATTGGTTTGTATCAAAGATTCTCTAGGTCTGTTTAATTACATACATTTATTATGTTTTCAACCACATTCTGAACAATAAGTGGTGACTACTTGCAGGCATAGAACAGAATGGGGAGTAGGTTTGAAACTTTATAATTTGGAGAGGCTGTCTTTAGAAAAAATAGTAGAATTTACAAAATAAGGTATGAAAATGGATATTTGCAATGAAACAAATCAAGATGAATAGTAAATCTTTAGAAGTTGGGATACACTCACTGCTCTGGCTATCTGTTGCTACACAATGAATCATCCCAAAATTTAGCGTCTTAAAACAAGAACAATTTTGTTGTCATGCCACGGTGCTGCAGGTGGGCCAAGCTCAGCGCACTGTCCTTGTGCAGGGCCTCCTGCGAAGTGGTGGTCAGGTGGTGCTGGGCTGGAGTCCGCTTGCAGCCCACTCACACTTCTGGGCTGATGCTGACGGTGGCTTGGCGCCTCAGCTGAGGTGGGGAGTCAGAGCAGTTGGTCTCTCCACATGATCTTCCCACTTCCTCACCCCATGGTGACAGGCCCCGAGAAAACCAGGTGGACTCCAGAGCTCCGTTTTTGAGACCCACCCCACCCCCGCAGCAGTCATACAGCTCCGGTATTAGTTTCACGTTGCTGCTGTAACCAATGACCACAAACTTAGGGGCTTAAAGCAACATACAGGTACTGCCTTCTAGCTCTGGAGGTCGGAAGTTGGAAATGGGTCTCCCTGGGATAAGGGTCAGGTGTCAGCAGGGCTGCACTCCTTCTGCAGGCGCTAGAGAGAATACAGGCCCTTGCCCTCTCCAGTGCCCAGAGGCTGCCCGCATTCCCTGACTGATGGTCCTGTCTTCCACCTTCAAAGCCAGCATCACAGTACCTTCAAATGTCTCTCAACTCTGACCCTCTGCCTCTCCCATCCACTAAAAAGGTGACTCTATTGGGCACACTTGGGTTATCCAGAACATTCTCACCACCTCAAATTCAGCTAATTAGGAGCCTCAGTTCCCTCTTGCCATGTAACAGTATATTCACAGGTTGTGGACATTTGGGGAGACCTTTATTCGGCCTACTACAACATCCCTTCAGCCACAGACACAAGTCCCCTCAGGCTCAAGGAGAGGGAACATACTCTCCACCTGTCAGTGAGACGTGTGTCAGTCACCTTATAATAAGAGCATCTGGAATGAGAGAGAATGTGGTGACCATCTCTGGAAAATAAAATCTTTCGTACTCACAAACAACATCAAAACTCTGGGAAGTGTCATGATAGCTTTTATTAATAAGCTATCTGCTGACACACCTATAAATTCTTTTGCCAATATCTTTGGTTGCATATTCTCTGATCAAATCTTTATTCGATAACAGTATTATAATTTTCTATTGAGAACTTTTTAAAATTTAGTTTCCTCGAACATGGCTGGTCAAATTTTGCAAAATCAAAAAATTGTTGATATTTTAAAATGTTGCAGTTTTGGCTTGGCGCCCACACGCAGTGGTTAGGGTGCTGGCCACATGCACTGGAGCTGGTGGGTTCAAACCCATCCGGGGTCTGCTAAACAAACAACAGTAACAACAAAATAGCCAAGTGTTGTGGTTGGCGCCTGTAGCCCCACTACTTGGAAGGCTGAGACAAGAGAATCTCTTGAGCTCAAGAGTTTGAGGGCACTCTACAGAGGGCGACAAAGTAAGACTCTGTCTCCATTAAAAAAAAAAAAATTTCAGTTTTATAGTTCATCATTAGTATATTTCATGCTTGATGTCTGATTTGGGAACAGCTTCATGAAGCTTTTGCTGACTATGAGCTGTAAAACTTCAGGGGATCAGCTCGGCGCCTGTGGCTCAATTGGCGCCAGCCACATACACCTAAGGTGGCGGGATCGATTCCAGCCCGGACCCACCAAACAACAGTGATGGCTGCAACTAAAAAATGGCCAGGCATTGTGGCGGGCGCCTGTGGTCCCAGCTACTTGGGAGGCTGAGGCAGGAGACTCGCTTGAGCCCAGGAGTTGGAGGTTGCTGTAAGCAGTGAAGCCATGGCACTCTACCCAGGGTGACAGCTTGAGGCTCTGTCTCAAAAAAATAAAAAATAAAAAAAAATAAAACTTCAGGGGATCAGTGAAAACCAGACACACTCACTGTTCTGTTTCTTTATTGCACCAGTATATATTAAGTTTTCTCTCTTCTTTGCTAATGTCAGTGTTTTGTAGCAAATCAGCCAGAAATTTCTATTTGTTAACACGATCTTATGATTCCTTCCTCTTTACCAACTAGAGTATCAAACAATCCAAAACCCTACCAATTCCTTCTACTAAAACTTTCTCTCTTCCTTTTAAGGAAGTACTGCTTTGGGGATGAGGTGGGAAATTTTTTTTTCTAATGTTGTTTGTTTATTGATGTCTGAACACATCTAAATTGTCTCTTAACTCTTTAATAAAAGCACTTATAGATGACACAACAGAGCATGTTTATTTATTTATTTATTTAAGACAGAGTCTCACTCTGTCCTCCTGGGTAGAGTGCCATGGCATTCTAGCTCACAGCAACCTCAAACTCTTAGGCTCAAGCTATCCTCTTGCCTCAGCCTCCCAAGTAGCTGGGACTACAGGCACCTGCCATAACACCCAGCTATTTTTAGAAACAGGCTCTTGCTGTTGCTCAGGCCGGTTTGGAACTCCTGAGCTTAAGCAATCCATCCTCCTCGGCTTCCCAGAGTGCTAGGATTATAGGCATGAGCCCACATTTCTTTTATATCCAAATTAGCAGTCCATGATTTCTCAATTTTTTTGAAATATCCCAAAATGTTTTCCCCAATTTCAGTTAAAATGGTATGTGCCCAGGGTGGCACCTATGGTTCAGTGGGTAGGGCCCTGGCCCCACGTACCGAGGATGGCGGGTTCAAACCCAGTCCTGCCCAAACTGCAACAAAAAAATAGCCGGGTGTTGTGGCAGGTGCCTAAAGTCCTGGCTACTCGGGAGACTGAGGCAAGAGAATCACCTAAGCCCAGGAGTTGGAGGTTGCTATGAGCTGTGTGATGCCACAGCATTCTACCCAAGGCAACAAAGTGAGACTCTGTCTCTACAAAAAAAAAAAAAAAAAAAAAAAACGGTATATGCCCAAACCAATTTCCCCTTAGCCAGATTCTCAAAATGTTGGATACTCCAAACAGAGGGGACATCTGTACAATGGGATTTGACATAGATACTACAGACAGTTACTCCTA
>CAUYQV010146964.1:0-71644 GCA_963574575.1 Galagoides demidoff
GTCTTAACACAATAACTAAGAAAATGCCATGAAGGCTATGTTAACCAGTTTGATGAAAATATTTCAAATTGTATATAAAACCAGCACATTGTACCCCATGACTGCATTAATGTACACAGCGATGATTTAATAAAAAAAAAATAAAAAAATCAAAAAATCAGAAGAATGATGTTTCATGTCACATGAAAATTTTATAAAGTTAAAATTTTGAAATGGAATTTGAACTTGTTTATTTAGGTAGAACCACTCTCTATTTGTGGAAGTCTGGGATTTAATAATAGGGCAGAGAAATTTATAGCTAAAATCTCTTTTCCATGAAAACATTAGTTAGAAACAAAGATTTTAATAAATGGGCAAATCCATTAGGGAAGTTTGAGTAAAATGATTGCTTATCCATAATTAGCTTTAGGAATTGCCACCATTCCGTTTGTATATAGTCTCTGCAGCCTACAGATAGAGTTAAGTCTGTGCCTAAATATTTGCAGAAGCATTTTCTAAGAGGGCCACTCACAGCTAAAGTATCAGAGAAGAGAATTGTCATATCATACCTTTGCTCCACACTTTTTTGTGCCTTGTGACTTATTTAATGATGTTTTTATCTGATGTCAGAGGTGGTGAAGTGGGAGGATTAGCCTACTTTTATTTTTCTACCTGAATTCTCAACCTCTCAAAGAGGCAGTGCCATGGGTAGATCATAGGTTTTATACCTGCCTAGACTTTGGTTCAAATCCCCAGCTTGTAAGATGTGACTTTAAGCTGCTTGTTGAATTTTTTCTAAGTTTTACTTTTATATCATCATTATAGCAAACACTAATTCATTATCTATTGGTGTAGACACTATTTCAAGCCCATTATCTGCATTTGCTCCCTAAGGATTTCCAAAAACATATAAAGGTAGAATTATTAAATTTCCATTTTATTCATGAAGATTATAAGATGCAGAGAAATTAAGTAAGCTAATAAGTGGTAAGTCTGAATTTTACACTCAGAAAGATCTCATGTGCTTCCTCAATCTCCGCTCTATACTACCTCACACTAGGGGATGGGTGTATCAGTCGGTGTAAGTTACGCTGTAGTAACAAATGCCCCAAATCTCAGTGGCTACAACCAACACAAGTCTCTTTCTTGCTTCATTATGTGTATTGGCTGGGAGTTCTGTTCATCTTTGTCCTCATTTCAGGACTAGGCTGACAAAGCATCCACATTTTTGAAAGTTAGCATTTTTTAAATAGAAAAAGATTTCCAGAGCAAGATGGAGCAGGGTTTTTTAACCTTGGTACTGTTGGCATTTTGGAATGAATAATTCTTGGTTTGAGGGAGCTGTCCTGGACTCTGTAGGGTATTTAGCAGCATCCCCAGCCTCTACCCCCTAGGTGCAGAAGTACCCCTCTATACCCTAATCCTGACAATTGCCAAATGTCTTTGGGTGGCAAAGTGAGCCCTAGTCGGGGACCTATGCTTTATACTGTGATCTCAGACTAGAAATGACGTTCTACACCCTGGAAGCAACATGTCTTAACTAGTCACAGAAACTCACCTAACCACAAGCAAACGGGAGGTACATCCTATGAGAAGAAACACAGAAAAAAACAGAAATATTAGGTGACTAGAGCTAGTCATTACCAAAGATGGGGATAATAATATCCATCTTAAGGATTATGATGCAAATTAAATGAAACAATGATGCTTATGCATCTTAAGTCACTGTGAACATCTCAGACAGTTTAGAGCAGAAGTTGGCAAACTATGTCCAAGTCATTTTGTAAATAAAGTTTTATTGGAGCATAGTTATGCCCGTGTGTTTACATATCATGTGTGGCTGCTGTCAACCTATACCAGCAGAGACAGTAGCTGGCAAAGCCTGAAATATTTATCATTTGAACCTTTACAGCCAAACTTTGCCAACTTCTAGTTTAGAGACTTGAACTTTTCTTTGGAAGCAGGACCTTGGCTGAGCAAGACTGGAAAGAGAGACAAGTGCTGCTTATATCTTTGTTTTAAAAATGCTAAGATACTCTTAAAACAGCATCATGCCTTGATCAGCGGCACTGGTGGCAATGTGATCACAGTGCTCCTTGGACCTCTGTCTTTCCCACCTCAGGGTTGTGATGGGATTCACAGATATGTGCCTCCAACCCCTCCACTTGTGGAACCCACCTTGCAATTAACACCTTTACATTTACAAACGCTTTTCTGGAGGGCTTGTGTCATACCTACAAGGTAAGTGCACATGTCATAAGTATACAATTCGATGAGTTTCACAAGTGGAACTCATCCCCAAAGTGCCCTCCTGCTTCCTTCCTGTCAAACTCCCTATTCCTAGTGTACCCTGACTTCTAATGGCAGAAACAGCTAATCTAAAAAAAATTCCTTTTATTCTGGACAGTTTCAAACATGCACTATAATAGAATAGTAAGATGAACTCCATTGTATTCTCCAACAGCTTTAAAAATCAGCAGCATTTTGCCCTCCATGTTTCATATTCTCAGTTTCTCTCTTTCTCTCAGACGGGTGGATAGATAGATATTATATGTATACCTATAACATATCAATTGGAGCTTTATGAACTTTATGAGCTTTGGCTTCTATTATCAATTAACATATCAATTAGAGCTTTTGGTGCCTTATGAGCTTTAACTTCTATTATCTCCTTGCAAAGTAGAGATAATGGCAGGTCCTACTATTATTGTAGAAGTTCTAAGGATTAAGTGAGTTGAGAAGATCCGTTATAAGAAGGAGCGATAAGCATTCAGCCAATATTAACTGTCATTATCGTCATTACCATATGATTATAGGGAACTAATTAACAAGGTTATAACCATCCTCTCGTCCTTTCTCTAGGTGTATGCTGTGGTGGTAATTGCATCTGTGGTGGGATTTTGTCTGCTAGTAATGCTGTTTCTGCTTAAGTTGGCAAGACACTCCAAGTTTGGCATGAAAGGTAAGAAGGGTTCTGTTTATTTTGCTTCTTATGTGGAACCGTTTTTGGCTTATGACTAATGCTAATTACTGCTAAAGAAGGAAGCAGCTAGATTTACGATGATTAGGTTTTTAAGGCTGGAAAAAATAGCAACAAGGATGTGATACTACAAATCCAGACAGAGCAAAATAATGTTGATTACTCAGCACTACCCACTTTCCCATGAGGACAGTTGTCCCACAAGACATAGAACTGGTTTCCTGAGTATCAAGTGACTAGCAGTGATAGGGACTAATAGCGCTCTATTTTTCCTTTTGCTCTAGAAAGGCAAGGGGCGCACACTGGTGATAGGATAGTCTGGACGTGGACTCAGTGCAGAAAAGTCTTTTCTGCTGCACGTTTGATTCGCACACCCTCAGTGGTGTGTTTTCGGTTGCTACTATTTTCCTAAATTCTCATTCTCTGACATTTCAAACAACAGAGTTGAGGAGCAAAATAAGAATAGCTGTTGGTGGTACCCGGGAGCTTTGGGAATGAGTGGCCTTTTCTTTTTAAAGCAGAAAACCTCTCAATGCTAGATTAAAAATTAAGGCTATATTGCCTGAGGATAGATACTTGGCCCCTTTTTTTAGAGGATTGAAAATTAATTTGAAGTGGGGAGAAACTTATATAAATGTAAGTGAAGAGTTTCAATCATTTAAAAGTGTCGCTCTAAAGTTTACACTTACCTATTGGCTAATTTGTACAAAACACGTTATATTTTGTGTGGTCTCTTATAGATAGATACTATTTTAAGTGAGTGGGAAAGCTGAGATGGTTTAGTGTCTTAGTTGTGTTGGGGAACAAGTCTGGTGGGTTTCCTTATCAGTAGGTCTATTAGAATTACTGTTATGTTGCTTGTTGACATGGAAGGGAATATTTAAGTAGCACCAAGTTCTCCAGCATACACTGGGGTCTGGGGTAGATCAGATCTTAGTTCTCATGTTTTTTCCTTTCTTTTTATTGGTGTCTGTGACCAAGATCCCCATGCCAGAGATGAACAGGGAGAGGTAGTAGTAAATTGGGGCTTTAACAACCCCCTGGAACCTCTCCCTGATTCCTCCCTGGCCCGCTCATACTTGACATTTCTTAAAGAGGAGAAAAGATCTTTCATTCTCTAATTATCAGTAGCCTTAGGAGAGGGACTGGATTTAATTCATACTACAGAGGTGGTTCTCAAACTTGATTGTGAGCCACAAGCTCCTCTTGTAGGACTTGTGAAAATATAGATTGCTGGGTCACCCCACAGAGTCTCTGATGTAGTAGGTCTGAGGTGGACCTGAGAACTGGCATTTTGGGCAGTTTCTGGGGGATCCTGAAGCTTCTATTGCCTGAGCATTCTTTAAGGATCACTGTTTCATGTCATACAGTCATATGGGCCACTGTGCTCTCTTATGAATGTGGCAGGGCTGGGGGAGGCACTGCAGGCCAAACTTACCCACTTCTTTGCAAACCTTTCGGAGTCCCCAAGTCTCAACTGGCACCCCCAGCCTGCTCTTGGCCACTACTTACCACAGCATTTAGTTTTTCTCATTTTGTCAGGTGCTTTTTTTCCTTATAGGCACTGGGAGTGGATATCCCCAAGCATAGATTTCAGTGTCTTAAAGGGCTTAGTTTGAGATCTTTTATTCCTTGTGCCTCTTTAGAGAGAGGATATGTCCTCGTTCTTCCAGGAGCTCAGCAAAAGCTTTGGCAATCCTTGAACTAAAATTTAGGAGCCCCTCTCCATCCTTGGTTTAGGAAAACCACTGGCAGAATTACCAGTAAACGACAACCTAATCCCTATACTGAAGCAATGGAAGAGAAAAAAGATAGACATTTAGTTTCAGAGAAGATTGCATTTCATATCAGACAACAGCTTATCCTGGAGGCAAAGACTGAAACGGTATTTTATTTGGATAATTTGGGTGTGATTACCACTAAAGCACCTCCATTTTCTGTGTATGACCTGAGGGTAGCCTTAATGAATTGGAAGAAACAGTTTGCTTAACCTTGCCACAGAATTGGTAAATGACTTCCTTCAGGCAGTATGTACTATATATATTCATATATATATATTGTAGGTTTTTCCTTCCTTATTCCTAAACATAAATAAAGCCTGTTTTAGAAATTTTGTTTCCGAGACTCATGTTCCTGCTTGGAATAGCTTATTTTTCTATTTTTAGATACATGTCTATCTGTGGCATGATTATGAACAAAATGAGCCTGATCTGGGGTTATTGTTTTACAAGTCAGATGCTGAGTTGATAATCTTTGGGGATCTAGAAATTAAGATGTAGCTCATGCATTGAATGCAAATGAAACTGCATAAAAAGTGACATTTCAAAATTAATGTAAGTTAATGTACGCTAAGTGCTATTAGAGCTGGGATTACCACTGAAAAACATATGTCTTAAAAAGGGAAGACTACGTAAAACACTGTTAGACTTCCCGAAATAACCAGGCAATATGTCAGTCGTGATTTCTGAGTATGAACTGTGCACAGTGTTGGCCAGAATTAGACAATGTGAGAGGCTGATGGCTGGTGTGCATATGAGCTATTCTGAATGCAATTCCTGCCCTCATAATCATCTTTGTGGAGGTTATAAGCCCATCCCTATTCTCTCGTCCTGGAGACAGATTGAGACACAAGGATGGTGATCAGCTCACCCTTAAGTGCTTACAACTTTTTACTCATCCTTAGCATTTCATGGTTTATCTCAAGTGTTGACTATTCTGCTCTGTAGTGAAAGCCTTAAAATTATAAACTGCCATTTAACACTGTTGATTCAGAGGGCCCAGGTTAACACAAACCACCAGAAACCTCTTAAGATCACACTACAGCTGAATGCAGGTCCACTTAAGCTTTGTAGATTGACCTAATGCCCTAAATATTATAACACTGCTTCTGTGGAAAGGTGTTCTCTAAATTCTTCACTAATGAGTTAAACCTGGACTTGAAGATCAGTGAGCTGTGCTGTTGACTTTGGAGATGGGTCTAAGGGATGGTGAACTCCATTAGGTTTTGTTCTGTTGATTCCCCATAAACCCCATAGTTGACAGTCCAACACTGACTAGGAAGCACAGGCTGTGAGCTCCAAGGTGACAGTGTTCATGTTGGCGGTTCATCTTTCTTCACCTTTTGCCTAACTCAGAATTGCTGCTCAATAAATATTAGTTGATGGAATGATCAGAGAGAATTTTTAACTTCATCCACTTCAGCTTGGTAATTGGAAAACATTTACTATTTGGAAGATGCCTAACATGTGAATGGTTGAAGAGAGACCCTGGGACTTTTCCAAAGTTTCCTTTTCTAGAATCTTCTTCTTTTTTAAAAAAATTATTCCATAAATAAGAGGTAACGGCCATAAATAAGAGGTCTCCTTGTCCAAGTTTTGCTATAGGTTATATTGCCTTTTATACATCGTTTTAAACAATTACTTTTGTTTACGTTTTGAGGATTCCCTTTGGTGTTTTATTTTGCACATGGACATCCTCAGTTTCTACCTCCCTGCCTTTGAATGTATGACTGTGGAATCTGTGTCTTTTTCCAGTTCTGAAGTCAGTAGAAGGGCCACATTGGGATCCGTATCTTCCTGTTAACCTGGACTTTATCTTTCATTACTGCTTGATATAGGTTAAGCTCCTGTTGTGTCCAGTAGGCTATGGGGCCTGTTACAATAAAGATGTCAAGAGGTAGAATTTCTTCCGGTCCATATTCTCCTATTCATCTCTGTACCTTAACACTGTCCTATTGCTTTTTGGTTGAATATCTAGCTACTCTAATTGCAGAAGCCCTGACTAATGCCCCTGTGTTAGTGCATCTGTATAGGGACCATTCATATACGTGTTTAAGATGGAGGAGTAAAATGTGTAACACATGGATCTAGTCTTTGTCAGCATTGATGTCCCTGTATGTAAATGCAGGGCTTTATCCCTTTTCTTCTAAGGCTGCCTCTGATTTATTTTAATTTTAGTTTTCACTGAAGTAGGGCTTAAAGAATTTTCCCGAGCGGCTTTATTGCCAAGGACTAGGCAACCAGACCCTTGAATGCTGTTGTGCTGTAACCAAGTCTTCTGTTTAGCTCTCACATTGCTTCCTGGCTCTTTCTCTTTATTGAAGACGTGCATATGAAGGGGAAATGGAAGCGTCTATGAGCACAAGGGCTGCCAAGTCTTTAAAGAGCGCTCCACGTTGGGAGTCCTGCCCACAGCATTAATGGTGTACACGGTTGCAAAAAATATAAGGAAACCAGCAGGGAGGAGGAGGCTTGGCATTCTTTGCCCTGATGAAGAGTAGCTTCGGCTATCGGCTTTGTGTTACTTGCATTTCTTGGTTGAAGTCCACGTGTGATATTTATTCCCTGAGTACTGAAGCATCCTTTGTCCCTCCAAGGTAAAATGTCTACGTGACCCTGCAGAAGGCGCTAGAACAGGAAGCCTTTTCTCTCATTCTGTGTGGACAGCATGCACAGATTTTCTCTGCAGCTTGGGATTCTTGTACATAAACCGCCTTATCTGAGTTCATTTCTGCTAGTTGAGCTCTAGAGGTTTCTAATTAGAAAAGACTGAAAAGCTACATGGCCCCAAGATGCAGAGCCAGGTCTTCCTGACTCCAGAGTCAAGGCCCACAGTGTAAGTTCCTGCTCTTACAAATGATCTTTTAAATGTCTTTCAACAGCAACCAAAAAATCTGGGTATTTAAAAATAGTCATAAACATAGTGGGGCCAAAGCTAAAGGGGTTGAAGGTTAAAGCCTTTTATATGAGCTGAAAACAATTCTGGAAAATTTAGGAGGTTGAGTTTAACAGATATTTGGATCAGCTTTTAAAAGAGGGGAAAACGTGTCCAAAAGCCAGAAACACAGTTGTAGAAACATCTGTAAGGACAAACTCTTTTCCATATGCACCCACCCCTATTTTTTTTTTTTAAAGAAAAATAATGTCGAAAGTAACAAATGGTTGCCTCCTTGTTTTTCAAAATTTCAAGCAGTTTAGAAATATGTAAAGTTAAAAATGGAAATTCCCCTCACTTTGTTCTCTTCCTCCTATTGCCACTCCTGGAGATAACTCTTCAGATGCATAGAGTATGTATAGTACATGAATCATCAAGTACAGAGTTTCATATTTGGTTCCATAAAGAAATTATACTGCTACTCTAGTTCTGCATCCCTGTAGATCTTTCTGGATCAGTATCTACCTTTCTACTGTGTTCTTTTGAACAGTATTTCCTAAGTGTCTGATACCAGGCCACTTGTCCCTGAAACCGAGCTCTGCCTCTGATGAGCTGTGTGACTTGGAGTAAGTATTTCATCCTCTTTTGCCCCAGCTTTTGGGGCAATGACAGTACCTACTTCACAGAGTTATTATGAAGACAAAGTGAATTTACATGTGTGAAGCCCTGGAGAAAGTTCCTGGCGTTTAGTAATTGCTCTATGAGTATTTACTGTCATGATGATGATGAAGATTCATGATGTATTTGACTTTTCTTCTTTTAATGAACATTTAAGTTCTTATCATGCTTTCAGAACAATCACTTCAAATAAGACTTTCTATATAAAGATAGATACTTGGGGATGTACTGGTGAGAGAAAAGATGTGTCTGTTTCAAATGTGAATAGCTTACCTTGCATAAATTCTTTTCCGATTTACTCTGCCACTGGCAGTATGGGAGGATACCCTTCTGTTTCTTACTCTCATTCCTAGTGGCTCCGATGATCAATCTTTTATATTTTTGTCATTTTAGGTTTAAAATGATACCTTAATTAATTATAAAGTTAAGCATCTTGATTATGTGAAGAATAAGAAAAAAAGGTTTATTTATATTGATGTGTAGACATTCTTGATTATGTATTAATTTTTTATTGGTTATATATGTTACTCATAGTTTCTAGTAGTTTCTCTTTGCTTTTTAATACTGTATTTTGGCAAAAAAAAAATTTACCTTTTTACAGAATCAAATTGTCCATATTTTCCATTTTGTATCTTGCTTAGGAATGCCTTTCTCATGCTTGAGTAAACATATTTTAAATATTTCTTTTGCTAGTTTTGTTTTTTTAAAAACATAGCTCTTTAATCTTTCTGCAATTATTATTTTTTTTTAAATTTGGCGTGAAGTGCTGGTGCCTTTTTCAGAGATATATAGAATGAAGACCTTTGAACAAATTTTAGTGTGATATTCTCAGAGAGAACAAATAGTATCATTTTCAATTCATGGAATCAGAAGGCCAGTAATAAAAACAAAACTTTTAAAGAACTAAGCAATTCACTCTTTGTAAAATAAATAATGAGTTTATTGTTTTTTCTTATAATGTGGGAATATAAACTTCACAAAGTAGTGTCAGAGAAAATAAGTTTTCACAGAAACCTTTTTTTTTTTAAACTACCCTCCTCCTAGCTTCAAATTGAGCTCTGAGCACTCTCTTGGTAGAGAAGAAAATTTGTCAATACCAATCAAATCCTCAGAAATTTCATAAAAGACATTCAGTTGAAAGAGACACTGAGTAATTTGCCAAACTGAAAATGTAACTAAAGAAAAGAATTAGCCCAAGCCTTCCTTTGCTGTTGTTTGGAGGTGTTATGCAAAGCTCTTGGCCATGTGTTTGGGAGGGTGAAGATCGACTTTCCAAAGTCTCTGATTTTTGTGCCAACATTTGGGTTACGCCTGTCTGAGAACAGAAGATACTTATTGTTTGCAGCATATTGAAAACGTGCATAGAACTTTTAAGAATTGGCTACAGAAGTCTGGACAGGATACAGAAGAATCGGCCTTTCTCCCTTTGGCCTTGGAAGTGAACTTAACCCTACCTTTTAATCACCTGTCTCACCTGGCATCTCCACAAGCCTGGTGTGAGTCAGCGGAGAGCTCACGCTTGCTTGTAATGTAGAAAGTGGATGTAATATTCTTTGGGGACTCTGCTGCTAGTTTCACTAAAAGGTAAAAGATCCTTTAAGAAAGTTGATTTTGTACTCGAATGTAAGAAAGAACTGCTGTCTCTAGATCTTTGGCCTTCTGTGAACTTTGAGGTGAAGTTCACGCTCCTGTCATATAGATCATGGATGGCCTACTTCAAAGAAGACTTTCAAACTCTGAAAACTGCCTGGTTTTCCTCCTCTTCTCCCCGTTTCTCTTCCGCCTTTAATCGTTTTTCCTGCCGTTGTGTCCCCCACCTCTGTGCTTCCTGACTTCATCTTCTTTCCTCTCGCTTTCGCTTTTCCTCTTCCTCGTCCCTAACATCTGATTTTGGTGGACAAGCTTTTCAGAATTTATGAAGAGGACATAATAACTTGGCTTACATACTAACATATGCTTTGATTTTATCTTACTTTATTTTGGGCAAGAATACTGAACGACTGTGGGAATACACTGAGCTCTAACTCAGCAGAACTATCACGTGGCGTTTGGGAAGCAGCCTGTTTGAATAATACACCTCTTTTGGGTTCGTAAGTTATTAACTCTTAAGTCCTTAACCTGGGGAGCGTTTAGGAATATGATATGGGGGACTTATGAATCCAACAAGCTTGGGTTTAAATCCCAGATTGCCCGCCCGCTAACCATCATTTTGAGGAAACATTTTACACTCTAAGTCTTAATTCCTCCTTGATAAATTGAGGGATTAACACCCATCTCTCAGGTGATTCTAAGAATGAGATCAGTGCTTAGTTTAGTGTCTGGCTGTTTGAACTAATTCCATAAGAGGTAGTTATTTTTCAGATTTGTGTTTAATACGTCATTAAAGAAAAGATTATGGAGAGATACCTGTCTGAATTTATATTGAGTCTGAATTATATAAAAATGTCACAAATACAGAGTGTGTGCCAGTGTTTCCAGGGTTATGAGTTGAATTTATAGAAAAAATTGTAATTACAGCATGTCTCTATTGTATGGGCATGTATCATGTGTGCAGATTTGATGAAACTTATGCCTTAAAGACAGTACCTATGAGTTAATAAAATTCTTGCTTTTATTGTCCTCTGGACAGTTCCTCAGCTTAAAGTTCCTTGGCTTAAATTGTTCTGGGGTTTATGAGAGACTGTTCCAGTGGATTGCTTGATTTGGTATGTAGGTTTCAGCGGTTTCTTTTTGGAGGAATATTTGCGGAAGGAAGGGGTCAGAAGGGTCAGAGGTGGGATGGGGATGGGGCAGCCGCCACTCATTAGCTTACATGTAGAAACATGGGTTCATGATCACTTCTAATGTGCTTTCTTTTTGCATGGAAAGTATTTCAGTTGTTAGTTAAAATGCTTTCTTTTATACAAAAATAGCTTTAATTTTGATGTGTTTACAGCTTGTTAGAGAGGAAAAGAGGGATTCTGGAGAAATTAAATTCTTCCTTATGTCATAGCTTGTCATCCATATTATTATAAACATAGACTAAGACACTGCATTTCCTGTGAGAGAAGCCAAGCCTCGGATAGGCAAACAGCAGTGGAAGATCTTTGTTTTTATCAAAGCATCAACAAAAGTAGAAACACATTGGCTTTTTCTATGATCATCTGGGAACTTTAGTGGCCTGAGGACAGAGAGAATGAGAAGGTTGGGGGAAGAGAGTGAGAGTGAGCTAGCAAGCCAGTGACCCTATTTCCACGAGTCCTTTATAAGATATTAATATCCTGAATTGAAGGCACAAGAGTCATCTCAGCTCCAACTAGTGACCGTGGAAGGAAGGAAGGGGAGTTGAGCGCAGGGTTAGGGGCACTGTGGGAGAGGAGAATGGTAAGAATTAAGTGGTGTTTCTATTTACAGTTGTGGTTGTTAACTTCAGTTGTCCTGGCAAGACTTGAGTGGAGTCAACCACCCGACTGAGCCTTTCCCCCACTTGCGTCTTGGATCATCTGTAAAAGAAAATTATGTAAAGATCAGAAATAATAATGCAGCACTAAAATCATCTGAGGTTCCCTCCAGCTTTAATATCTACCATACTGTTACAAAACTACCATATGCAATCACACACTCACTCAAAAGGTCTGCCATGAACTTTGGTGAGATCCTTTATTATTTTCATATGTAATGACGTAGTTGTTTTTTATTTTGTGTTTTTTTTCCCTCCGTTATGGAACCACAGTCTCCTTACTGCTAACATATGAAGTGTTGGGTCTGTACGGTCAACCCTAAATATCCCTGGATACATTTTCAGACTTGGGGTCACCTCAAGAAAATATTCCCTCTAAATTAATAACAGAAACCTTATCTTATTTTGCTGGCATTCCCCGTAACTCTGTTTACTATTAATTTGCATGTAGCATGCATCCTGGCAGAGGCACCCTTGACATCGGAGCTTGGGAGCCAATCCCAGCCTGGCCTTGGCTATCTCTTCCCGGAGTGGCGTGGGTTTCAGGGAGCAGTTCAACAGCTGGGCTGCTTTCTGACTCTCTGTGCATCAAACTTCACAGCGTGGCTCTGTCATTTTGTTTGAAGTAAATCCTTGGAATTTAAGACTTTTCTTTGTTGGAATGCCACCTACCCTATAGCCCAGATAAATAATTTCTCTATTATTTACATGTAGCTTTTCCACTTTGAGTATGGACAGTTACAAGGTGATTGAGGTAGATATAGATTTATATGAATATCCCATAATAATCTATCCCTTACACACACACACACACATCTTGTGTTGCTGTGGCAGAAGGTAGAGGAATTGGTAACATTTTTAGGATTCCATTGAGAATGGAGCAGGCACGTAATTTAGGCAAAGATGGTAAGATCTGTGACTTTCTTTTTCTATACTTTAATAAAATACCTATTTTCTGGACTGGGAGTTAATCTTCTGCCATTCCAGGTAATCGCAGACAATTGTGGGTAACCACATAGAAACCGGGATTTTCTCTGCCAGCTCAGGTCTCTCCCTTTCCTCAGGTTGCATTTCCATTTCCCAGGAGGTGGTGGCATGTGTGTTTCAGGGTTGAAGTGCCACCACAGCCCAGGAGGGCACGTATCTGTGGCCATAGTGGTCATTTCTGTGTGCTGGTGGCTGTCCATCTTCCCACCTGTTCTTGGCCACCATTTGTGCAAGTCACAGGTGTACCAGCTTATAATGAACCCGGTTCTGCTGCTTTCACACACCTTTTGCCAAAGGTGTCATTGCAGTATGGGGGACACAGACAACGCTGAGCCTGACCCCAGCCCTCTGCGTGAACACACTGCAGAATGTTTGTGTAATATTTTGCTTTAGGGCTCCCATGATAGGCTTGGGATTTCTCTGGCTTCTGGACAGGACTTCTCAAAAATGGTTCAGGATTATTCTTTAAACCCTACACGAGGTTCTGTGTGTCCCCAGCTTCCAAACATGGCCAAGGGACAGGCTGTAGGGCTTTTCCCACCCGTGTCTAATTTTTTGTTTCTCTTCTTACACTTCCTATTTTGTATGGGTCCAGAAAGAATATGAAAGGTGGTTTTGCCTGATTTCATCTTCCAAATTATTTTCGTCATACATGTGGTTCTTATTTTTCTCCAATTTTTTATTATGACATTTTCAACACAAAAAAAAGTTGAAGGAATATTAACAATTAACATCCATATACTCAACACAACAGATTCAACCTCTGTTTAACATTTTTCTAGTAGCAAAAATCTTTCCCACCTCATATTCCATCACTTCTAACCTCTCCAGCCTCTTTTTCCTAAAACTAAGGACACAATATCGTGAAAGCACAACCACAACACCATTACCATTGCACTTAAGAAAATTAAAATAACACTGTAGTAACAGATAATACTTGGTCTAGCTTCGAAGTTTCTCAACTGTTCAAAAATGTCTTTTCTAGATACTTATGTTTCAGATCAAGATCAATGCAAACTTCATGTATGGCATTTTGTTACTGTATTTCACTGGTCCCTTTCATTGGAGCCCAGTACATGGACTCTTTTTCCCCCTCCTGACAGTGACTATTTTAAGAGACCAGGCAGTTGTCCTCTGTAATGTCCCTCATTCTGCCTCTGATCGTTTCTTTGTAGTATGCTGTAATTTGTCACTTAAACACTCTGTATTTCCTGTAAATTGGAACTTATTTCTAAAGGCTTGGCTAGATTCAGGTGAGAGGGTTTGGAACTCAGAACACCTCTGAGGAAGCTGTGCACTTCATCTTGGGCCACATCTGAAAGCACACTATGTGGGGTTGTTACGCTGTCAGTACCAGTAGGATCTCTTTTTCAAGATGACAGCCACCAGGTCTTTTTGTTATAAATGTCACGTTTTCCCTTTGGTATTCCTAGGTCTTTTATAGGGTGTTAGTTTGACATCTTGCAAATATCCTTTTCTCTATAAATTTGACTCTAATGGGGCTTACCAACTTTCCTAAAGTTATTTAATTTCTAAGGGCTGCAGAATAATATTTTTCTAATCCAATCATTCCTTATTCCTTCTATAGCTTGGCTTTCTTCCTTTTTTTTTTTTTTTAAAAGCATATTCTGGTGTTGGCCATGGATTTCAACTTTTTTATTCCAGTTCTGCCTCAGTGGATGTCCCTAAAGGCATGAATGGATGCTTGGTATCCAGCTGCCCATGACAGGGAGGCTGGCGAGGTTAGAGAAAAGGTTATGGTGATAATGACTATATCAAAAAAGATATTTTATTGCAAGAGCATAATAAACCTAAGCACTTTGAGGAGTCCCTGCTGCATTTCATGGTTGTTGGTAGAATCAGAGACAGAGAGCTGACCTCAAGCTGGCAAACCACCCAGAGCCTGAGCGACCAACCCAAGGCTGCCTGGTACAGGTGGATCTAGGGCCTGAAGCCAGGCCTGGTGACTCCAGCTTTCATGTTTTATGCTGAGAGACTCAGAACCATCATGAGAAGACCCCACAAAAAACTTATTTCCATACCGTATTTGCTGCTTGAGCTCATCGCTTGTCACTAGTATGTAATTGCTGCTGGATGACACTGTTTCTCAAAGCTGGGGACACATGAGATCTGCAGTAACAAGACATTTTTTAGAGATTCTTTGGGACCAGTATTTTATTTTATTTTTTATTTATTTACTTTTTCTTTATTAAATCATAATGGTGTACATTAATGCATTTATGGGGTACACTGTGCCAATTTGATACAGAATGTAGAATGCTCACATCTAACTGATTGACATAATCATCTCCTTGCTTACTTGTTGTGGAAAGACATTTATACTCTATTCTTAATAGTTCTGAAATGTACCATTGTATTATGCACATTAGGTGATGTCCCACCAAACACCCTCCCTCCCTACTCCCAGCTTCCCCTCCCCTTCCCCTCCCCCTCTTCTTTCCTCCTTCTTTCTGGACTATAGTTATGTTTTACCATTCATATGAGTGTGTAGGTGATTCTATACTGATTTCATAGTAGTATTGAGTACATTGGGTACTTTTTTTTTCCATTCTTGAGATACATTACTAAGAAGAATATGTTCCAGCTCCATCCAGGTAAACATAAAAGATGTGAAGTCTCCATCTTTTTATGGCTGCATAGTATTCTGTGGTGTGTGTGTGTAGGTATATATGTATATACCACAGTTTGTTAATCCATTTTACAACAAAGACATTTGCACTAGAATGTTTACTGCAGCCCAATTAATAATTGCCAAGTCATGGGACTAATATTTTAAATTTTGATCTATTTTTATTTTAATTTGGGAAAAATATACCTGGCATGTCATACTTTGGTTTCATGATATTATAGTTTAGGAAGTTAAAAGAATGGAAAAAAAATTTAAAAAATGAAGTAAAAAATTAAAAATATTAAATAAATGATGACCCTCTGGAAGTGTTCCCGAGGGTCATACAGTGCACTCTTGGCCTGCTAGAGTTGTTACTTACCCCATTGTCACAGCCACTTGAGACCAGAAAGGGGTACAACTGGGCTTTGAATTAAATCTTGACTTTTTCTAGAATCCTTCTCATCTTTTCGGTCTGATTCCTTTTATCCAACCCAGTTTATTCTAAGACCTGAGTTGTTACATCATTTATCTCTTGGCTGATACAATTTGAGCAAAATTCTCTCTCTTTGATAAGTCAGTTGCTATTGACAGGAAAGTCGTAGCACTCTTTGAAAACTCAGTGTATTTTCAGAGTGACCAAACACATGGTGGGACTTCTTCTATTTTCCCTCATCACAATGGTTAAACACTAAGCAGAGCCCATTTCAGCTGGAAAGACAAGGCTAAGAGTAAGGGTATAAAGCTTCAGGATTTTGAGGCCAGGCATTTCTAGAGAGGGAGAGAGCACCTGACTTCTCTGGTTTAGTGTTCTCCCAACACATTCCTCATAGGATTTGGCCATTTGGTCTAAATTAATCTTTCTGGAGTCACCATGGATCCACTAGATGGTGGATCTAGTTGGCCTGTGACCAGCTCTCTTTCTATCTCTATGCTTCACCCCTCTTATTCTCTTCCTGTTTTGGAAAATTTTGATTGCCTATTACCTTTGGAGATCTTCTATCTTCTTTTCCTTTCTTCTTCTACTACTTTTCTCTCCTCTCTGACCCTAGGTAGTGTGGAATAGCATCTTTGCATCCTTCTCCCATAAGACCTGGGAATCTGATTCTTCTTAAGACTTCATTACTGTCACGTAGCTGTTCCTCTTTATGAATTGCCCAGCAATACATATTTATTCTGCCTTTTTTCTCACATATCACCTGATATGCTTGTAGGTTAGCAAATTCAAGGATACTATTATAACTCAGATATTACCAGCAAATAAGCACATTTAAAAAGATAGATCTGCCATGTACAGACTTGCATAATGGGAATCTAAAAGTAGAAAACAATGGCCACAGTTTTGGATAATCCCATTCCATTGGCATAGATTCTTGAAAATCAACAATGTTAATTTTGTTTTGACTTCTTGGTTCTCTCTCTAGCCAGCATTTTAGACTACATAACAAGTTTTTATCCATTTCGAAGGTTTTCAACTACAGAACAATGCATGGAAAAGTCAAAAAGAATTATAATCAGACTCTGAATTTTCAGAATTCAAATATGCCAAGTATAAGAGAGAAAACCAGAGCTGGATAGTAGTTAAAGCAGTACAAACAGATTTCATCCAGGACCATTGCAACAGGGTGCAAAAAAGACCTCAGTTTAGAACTGGGCTCACTTCTGAATACAGAATGGGCAAGTGGGAATTTTTAGCCAAAAAGCAGGGTGGGGGGCCGTGGATGGAAAATTATGAAGTGGAAACATTCGGGGCAAGGGAGTTTCTGTCTAGACTGATCTACCAGGATTCTTGCTGAAAACAGACCAGGGAGAGCAGATACACCTGGGGGAGAGAGGAGGATGAGGAGCCTGATCAGATGTCCAGGGTGATTGGATTTGGAAAATAGAGGATTTTGGCTACACTGACTTAGCAGGACTCTTATTAAAACTGGGCAATGCAGCTGAACACGGAAGTCCAAAAGTCAGGCTGGGCTGATAGAGAGTTCGGGAGGGCTGAGGAGAGTTTGGTCAAAGAGAGACTCTTTATCATATAATAAATATATTCTAGTGTTCCAGAGGTGCTGAAATAATTGCCTTAAATTTTAAATCACCAAATTATAATCACTTTTGGAAGCTTTTAAAAAGGCAGTGTGTGGAATTATTTATGACCCTTCAACATTACATATGTTATTTAAAATTTATTTTTGATATTTCCTACATCTATAAGCATTTGTAATGGTTTAATAACTATTAATAACTTAATCCTCAGGTAATCTCATGACCCAGTCTACCTCCTCAATTGGCTACCTCCATAAAACCCTTCAGTGATAACCTGAAGTCTTAAAGTCAGCATTCCCCTTTACAGATAAGAATGCAGAAGTATGCAAAATTGTATTTTTTAAATTATAAGAATTTGTTTGAGTAAGGCAGAGTTCTGAATCTCTGTACCATAGAGCTGTGTTAACCAGATGCATAGATAATACAACTCAATTCAGGTAACATGCCAGGGCCTTTGAGCGATGTGGTTGGTTAAATGCATGTGCATACATGGAGGGGCCCAGGAGTTATTGCTGCCAGTTTTTCTCTCGGTGTTTGAGGAGCCGGCCACCGTCCTTTCCAATCCCTTCAGTCTGACCAGGGTCTGTGCTGTCTTAGTGACTGGCACAAGTTTCTTCGGCAGAACACTTCACAACCACAGTAGAGTGAAGGGCTCATTTTTTGATGCCTGAGGGCAAACCTTCAAAATTGAATCGATACTCCTTGGAAATACTGACTTCAAGCTTAGTTCTTTATAAATCACCAAAGAGGAAAAATGAATTGACTTATAGTTAAACATGGATCATTGGATGATAAGCAAACTCCAGCGATGTAAAGGAAGAGCTGATGGACGCCGCGCTCCAGGCCCTTTGCTCCACCCACGCCGCAGATGTCCTCTGTGTCCTGCTCACCCGCGGGCGCCCTCTGCTGGTCGGGTGTGCTCACCCTGGCTCCTGCCCACATTTACTCTCAAGAACCTGGAACCTTGGGGAGAGCACTAGCGGGGAGCTGGTGGGGTTCCTTCCCTGTCCCCACCCCAAGCACGCGTGCATGCGTGCACTTGTCCGCACACATGCACACACACAGCTGGAAGTGGAGAGCTGGGAGTTAAGGGCTCATCACTCAAACTTTTGCCAGTCTTTGCAATGAGTGGTGGGCGACTCTGAAAGCTCACCTCCTTGCCTTAAGGCTGGGCAAACTCCGTGGTATAATTTGCAAGTTCTCCTCAGGGTTCGCGGTATAATTTACATGCCAGAGCTCCTTATAGGACCAGGCTGAGGCTGACACTTTACCTGAAATTGCAGCCTTTCCTGGCTGCTGCTTCCTTTTCCTCCCCTCCTCTCCTGGGAGCTCTCCCTTAATAAATCACTCCTTGTGAACACTGCTCTGTGGGGCTGCTTTGGAGGGCCTAAGGCAATGTTAAGAAATTAAATATATTACTTGATGATTTTTTATCAACATCTTCAAAACTATTTTTAATCTTTCGTTTGTTAATTTGGGCTACACATGTGCACTTGGGAGGATCTTAACAGTCAATTAAAAAATGAAAAAAAGGTGTGGATGACAGTTACCATTTATTGAGGAGGCCATTGTGTGCCAGGTCCTTGACACATTTTGTCTAATTTTCATAATAATCTGCATTTTAAAGGGTGCATTAATTGAAGTCCAAAGAAACTTACTAAAGTGTGCCCAAGTTACAGAGCTAGTAATTGGTAGATTGACAGTTCAATTCCAGATCTTTCTGGTTTTAACACTGTGGCTCTTCCAACGGCTACACTGCCTGCTCTCTTTCCCTTTCAGGGCATTCAAACATCTGACTCTAGACATGTCATATAGACTGGCTAATATCCAAGTTACTTAAATTGGAGGAGATTGTCTCTTTAGTAAGAGATAAAATATGTTACAAAGTACTAGACTTAATTTTCCAGAAGGGAGTGATTAAAAATAATTTCTAAAAAGTGTTGGAGTCAAGTCATAACAATTTGTTGTATATAGAGAGATCTTTGTGTGATTTTTGGCAGAATGTAGGTGGTTCATAGAAATACAAATTATTGAGCAGGTGACAACAGGGCATTAGGAAGGAATGTGCTTTGGGAGCAGGAGATGGAAACATTTTTTCGGGCTCTCCCTGTGGGGTGTTCATGCTCAGTGCTGTGACTGTATCATACCATAATGCTGTTTAGAAAATTACTTTCTCAGCCTCTAAATGGACCACAATGTCCTGAAAGTCCTCAGCTACCTGTATGGATTGTTGTTCATTGCTGACGCAAGTCCTATACATGTGAAAACTTTAGCAAGAAAACACAAAAACCATCGCAGAGACTTTCAGATTTTTTGCATGGTGACATCATCAGCACTTAACGCAGATCATAGCTCCACATAGCATGGAGGTTTTCTTCTTTCATTGCTTTGCCTGACTGTTTCTGAATTTTCTTTCTAAGATGAACCTTGGGAGTCACCTCCTTCAGGAAGCCTTCTCTGATCTCCCTTAAGAGGACAAAGTCTCCTTTCAGTAGATTTGTATTTCTATGCCTAATCTTCCAGGGAAATGGTAACTTACCATACTGAAAGCATATGTTTGCCTAATGATCCTCCCATGAACCTCCTTGAGATCAGCGATTCTGTTTTATTATTTCTGTGTGCCCAGTTCTCGTTATGGTGCAGGGCACAGAATTAACTCTCAAAGTTTTTATGAACTGAACTGTACTGTGTAAACAGAAGTCTTTTTAGTATATGTGATTTATTCTCATAAGTTATTTCAAGGCCATTCAAGTAACTTAGGCAGAATAAACACTGAAAAACTAGAGTGGCTGGAAGCATTTGGTCAGACTTTTGAGGTGAGGGAATCTAAAAGAGGGAGGAATGAGGATCACGTCCGAGAGGCTGGGAGGAATCTGATAGCCAGATAGCATCTGAGGGCTACTTGGGAATAGAATTGAAGGTGTGAGAATTATGATGAAAGAGAATTGGGAAGAGAACATCCTTCTGTAATGGCAAAGGATAAAATGAAAGAATCTATTATTTTTTATTATTTTTATTTTTCTATTTGAGGCAAGGTAGAGTAACATAGGGAACATGGATTGAGGTTTACCCCCACGCTCTGCTGTGTTCTTTTTTCTGTGTCTTAACCCCATGGAGTTTCATTTTATTCATCTGAAAAATGGGTATATGAGAATGAAATCTTCAGAGAAGATTTCTGAGAATGACCTAAATGTTAATAAGATATTCCCGGCCAGTATTTGGTGTTTTACAAACATTATCTAAGAGACTAGTGAAGTAAAATAGAGTTTGCAACAGCAGACCTGCATCTATTTCTTTTTTTTTCTTCCAATCAACATTTTACTGAATGTGTTCAGTGTGCCAGGCAAGGGGAATTCATATCTGTGCATTATTACCTGTATGATGCACCTCTAGAAGTTTAAGTCTAAAGGCGGAAAAACTTACCCCAGCAGATGATATGATGGTGTATAAGTTCCATAGACGAGGAGACTGATTTATTCTTTCTGGAGAAATCTGGGAATTCTTCACAGAGGAGTCCACACTTGAGTGGGATCTGAAAGGATGAGTAGAAGTTCACCACATAGATGAGGTGGAGAAGGAGGCACTCTTACCAGCCAAGGCATGGAGATTTATTTGTGTTGGGGTGGCCTGGATATTAATGGAGTGTAAAATATGAGAGGACTGTGGCAGGAGATAATGGATAGACAGACACGGGTCTGCAAGCAGAGCCTTCCTACTCTGCTATGGAGTTTGGAGTTGACGGGGCTCAGAAAAGCCACTGAATTTAAAGAGTGATAAGGAAATATTTACGTTTAGAAGCTCAGAATGTGTAATTGTAGAGTGGTCAAATTTATGTCAATTTCTTGGCTCCTGCTGAGCCTCTTTTACTTTATTCCTTGATTCATTAATAAAGTCATTCATTTCCTAACAATAATATTACTATTTTTTTTTATTCTGATCTTATGACTTTCATATTGCTTTAATGAACTGTAAGTCTCTACACGGTCATGTGTATTAAGAAGTTAATGTGGAATCCATTCATTCCTTCAACAAATACAGTAGAATCTCCATAGTTGATCACTTTCCTACATGACCAACTCCTTAAGTTGACCTAATTTTCATAGACTAGACATGCACCACATGTATGTGTCAGTACCGTAGGCCTAGTTCCTTATATTGACCACTTTCTATGTTGGCCAGTTTGTTAACAGTCCCCTGGGTGGTTCTACTGTGTTTATTGAGAGCCTGCTCTGGGCCAACCTCTTATATAGACCTTGCAGACAGATAATGTCCCTGCCTGGTGAAGCCTCCACTTCAAGGGAAGAGATAGAAGGGACTAATGAGGGGCTATAGAAATTATGACATGGGAAGAACAAAGCAGTGGGAGGAGGTAAGGAAGTCCTCTGTTAAGGAAGTGATGTCTCTACCTGACTATAGTGAGCAGGCCAGGGTGGGGGTCCCTAGTTAAAACATTTGAAATTTTATGTTTTTCCATTGCTGACTTTATCTTTCTCTGGTAGTAAGTTCCCATTCTTTCTCTCTTCGCTCTTTCCTTCTCTCTCCTCTTCTCTCCCTTTCCTCTCTCTCTTTCTCTTGCTCCCATACCATCCCTCCTTGGGTGTAGCTACAGTTAACCGGCAGGGAATGAAATTCTCCACGTTGTAAATATTCCTTTGCTTGGACTTCCTCAGGAGATTGTGACAGCGAGTTTCTAATCTAGAAATCAGAGAATTGGATTTGAGAATAATGGCACCTATTTTCCTTTGTGCTCCAAGAAGAACTCTTAGCTCTATTTTTATTTTTTTAATTTCTACTCTGTCCTCAGTTTTGGATTAAGTGCTTTACACATATAATCTCCCAACTCCTCTCCCAACTCCCAGCACGGCTCTGCGAGATAGGCACCATTATCATCTTTATTTTTTAACTGGGGACACTGAGACTCAGGGAGATTTTGTCATTCACCAAGGTCATGTTCCTCCTAAGAGGCAAGGCTGGGTCTGACTCATGATGGCCATGCCCTAACCACTCTGCATTCCTGCCCCCCTCTCTGACCTGGCCTCATTTCTTCCTTTGTTTATTCCCCATGACCTTTTCTGTCTCATTATTTCCTGTTGTTCCCCTCATTCACATGTCCACCAAGTTCTGACACACAGAGGAAGGCAGGCACCAGGGCCAGTGGCCCCATACCCAGCTGCCATTTTTAGTAAGAAGAAAACAGTTCCAGCCCCCCTCAAAGGACAGGGGTTAACATCACCTCTGAATCTAAATAGACAGGATGGAAAGGGAGCAAAGTTAATGGTACCACCTGGTAGCTGTAATTGACAGAAAAGAGCTGCTGGCTCAAAGAGGTCATGTGACTGGCCCAAGTCTGCAAGGGTGTTCTAGGTGGAATGGTTTCAACACGACAGCTTGGCTCCAGAATCCAAACTCTTAGTGTTGGAGGGAGCTCTGTTTCTCAGAGTGAATTCCTGAGAACCCTGGTGGGGCGAGGTGGGAGAGTGCTCAGGGAACAGAGGCTGGTCTCTGTGGCCCAGTATAGTAAATGCAGCATTCTGCAGCCCCTCTGGGGTTGTCATATTCTACATTGTCATAGTAAAGACTTGAGACAGTCCACAGAAGCCTTTGAGCACTATTTAACTCAGGATTTCCTAAGCATATTTGACCACAGAAACCTTTTCAAAAGAGACAGACTGCTAACATGATGAGAAACTAACATGTGAAATACTAAAATATACCTTGCTGTTTCCCCAGTTGTCATTTTGGTAGAGAATGAAGAGGGAGAGGGTAGGAAAGAAAAAAGAAGACCAAAAGGATAGGAAAGAAAAAGACAATGAAGTCAGAAAAAAAAAGCGACTTAATTCTAAAATACCTTTTCTGCCTTTTTTCTTATATCTGAGCCTTCTCTTTCTTGTGCTTTTCAAATTGACACAAAACGTTTCCCCAAGTGCATAAGATGAGATGGAAAGATTAATTTCTCAGAGCTGATGACAGTCTTACAAAATGGTCATGAGGCTGAGAAAGGCTGTCTGCAGGTGGCCAAGTCTTGATACCAAGAAGTGAGAGTTGAGAGTGATGTAGGGCCTGAGTCTGGGGGGCACCTGCTCACCCTTCCTGGCTATGCGAAATTGACTCTGTTTTCCTCAGCTTCCATGGCAAAGAGTGACAGAATGGGACACCTCTGGCCTCTTGACTCCTGGACCAGTGTGTTTTCCCTGCAAAGCATTTTTTTCAGAGTCAGTCTGAAAAATTCACATTATTCTCCTTCCCTGCTATGCTTAGCCCGTCAGCATTCACTTAGCCAGAGGTATCATTATTGGCAACATAAACCACAAATATTGTAACTTGCCTTGTTTATTGCTTGCTACAGTCTACAGACTCTTGGGGTCTTTGCATATTTCCTTTGCTCCTGGTTCTTTGAATAGAATGTCTATATAATTTAGAAAAAAAGAAAGTTCACAACAGATATTGGTATGTTCCTTATATAAGCATGCAGACACTCCTAATCAGATATATAGGAATTTTTCTCATGATCTCTACTTAACTGATAAAGAAATTCACCGATTTACATGCACTTCCCAGGTTGTTGAGAAGTTTTCTCTTTTTTGAGGCAGAGTCTAAAGCTGTCACCCTGGGTAGAGTGCCATGGTTTCACAGCTCACAGCAACCTCAAACTCTTGGGCTTACGTGATTCTCTTGCCTCAGACTCCCAAGTAGCTGGGATTACAGGCGCCTACCACAATGCCCCGCTATTGTTTTTTTTTTTTTTTTTGGTTGTAGTTGCCCTTGTTGTTTAGCGGACCTGGGCCAGGTTTGAACCTGCCACCCTTGGTGCATGTGGCTGGCATCATAACCACTGTGTGGTTAAGACTTTTATTATAAAATATCAGAGTGTTCATATGTATAAAATTTATGTTTAATTGCTATTAGACCTTTACTCTCAAAGTGTGATCCTGGGATCAGTGTTATTGATATCACTTAGGAACTTGTTAAAAGTACAGAAGCTGGGACCTTATTTCAGACATGCTGAATCCAAATCTTCCTTTTGTGAGATTCCCAAGCTGATTTATATGTTCTTTAAAGTTTGAGAAGTCCTGATCTAAAGTACTCCAAAAATGTTGAGGCCAATCATTGCTTTTCGCATGTTTATTTCACCTAGCTTCACATTTATATCTTTAGAAGAATGCAACATTCCTGCAAGTTTTATCTTGGTAACTTCATTGTTTGCTAGCTTATATGTTTGTTCCCAAGAGAGCTACAAATCATTTCTTTCATAATTGGTCCTTACTGACTAGATAGACAAGTATTTAGAGAGATAGATATAAATATAAATATATAGGTTTTTTAAAAGCTATGAAAGTAACAGGTGTCAAGGTCTGTGAAGGGTCTGAGATCTTATCCTACCTGTAAGCTAACAAGTTAGCCTGCCATTTTTATTGATAGTGGCAAAAGATAAGAGATGTTTAGGTCAGAGACAAAGGACTTTATTACTCATTACACAGAATGCAGCATGAGCAGCATATTTGTGTCAGTTTTATCTGCCCAAATCCCGTGACGGTGATGCAGGTGGACTGAGATGGATGCCTGCACATACTCTGGACAGTATTTTAGGAGAAGAACCCTGAGTTTAGGGAACCTGACTCTTTTAAAATGGGTAATAAATATGCCTGCTCTTTGTTCCAGAGATATTGTATTTTCTAAGTCTATTTACTCTACAAACATCCTTGAAATGATGATCTGAAACAAAAGGCAGTCAGTGCCTCTCCTTGTAAGGATATGTAGAAATACTAGACTCATGGAAAACTGTCTCTCCCCAACAGGTATTAGAAAATATTTATCCTTTGGTTTTAGGACCAATAATTATTTCTTTGGAAGCCATGACACCTGTTATTTCCTAATCCCTATATTGTACTAGTGATTGTTTTTATTAGAAAGACTTTAAGAGGAAAATCACCTCTAGTCTGGGCACTCAGTTGAGCCCTTATATGTAGAGAGAAGTTATATAACCAAAGCAAGTGGGGTTGTATGTCATAAATAGTGATGTCACTTGTGGCTCTTTTTAGTGTTGGTGGTACCACTGTGGTGCAGAACCTGTTCTTATTCTCAAGTTTAAGAGATATGACACCAATTCAGAGAGCTCTGGAGAGACCCTAAGAGATGTTTAAAAGATTGGCAAATAGTAGGAGGAGGAAAAGCAGAGGTAAATTGCAGCTAATAATAACTTTCTAAGACAGCCGTTTTGTTGTCCGTAACTGTGTTCACATGCAAAGCAGTTGATTTCCCTTTGTCTAAATTAGAGGCTGAACCTTTTCAAAATATCATAAAAGAGATTTCTTTTTTGACTTCTGGAGTTTTTCTCAAGAATGAGAGAGTTTGGAGAAGGGAAAACTGGAGTGCTTTACAAAGCGTTTGACAATGATATGTTGATGAATGTTTAACAACCAGTGCTCAGGGGTAGAGTGGGGTTGGGCTGTAATATGTAAAGTGTGCTGATTTCTGTGGTATGAATATTCCCATCATGGCTGATTTTAGGCTCACTTCAGTGTGAAGTGAGCCAGCTTGAAAAAGTCCTAAAAATTTAATAAACCAAGATGAGCCAGCTTTTATAAGCCATTGCAAAAACAGTCATAATTAGCAACTTTTTGATAGTGAAGGTGATTTGATTGTGCAAGAGATTTGCTTATAGAAGCTTCTTTTTTCAAGGTCTTTTAAAATAATGTATGATTTGTTTGCCCCTGGCAATTCTTAGCTCGATTTACCTTAAGGCAGGATGACAGCCCAAATGATCTTTTGAAGTTTATTTCAAGAGCATGATTTGATTTTTCGAAAAGTCTTCCTTTATATTGTGGGTTTAACAACCCCAATTGTGTTTGCTTTAAATAAATTGACCACCAGTTATTCTTTTCTATGGAATGGCCTAATGGTGCAGTCTGATTGTCACAGATATTTTTTGAAGAATGGGAGGCTGTTGAGGCTTGAGCCAACCCAAGATACATGAGTGGCCTGTAGAACCATAGTAAGTCACAACTTTGGGCGCAAGCAGCTGCACCAGTGGTGGAACAGGGAGCCTGGTAAATCCTCTTCCTGCTAATGAGGCTTTATGCCTCTTTAAGAAACTTACCCTGGAAATTCTCCCTGGGATCAGTTTGGCTGCAGTTCTGTAAAGTCCCTCTCTGGGTTGCTATTTTGCTCAGTTGACAGCAGCATTTTCTCAGAGAATTTAAAAGTGAGCCCAGACACTGCAACTTCACTGAGACTCATGGTGAATAAACTGCCCTCCTGTCTGAGTGCCTAGCTCACACTGGTGGACTCTGCCTTCACAGGTACCCATGTAGTGTCCTCAGTTCTGGTGTGCCTGTGCCATCACGAGGGGCCTGGTAGAGTGGACTGATTTGCTCTCCTCTGTCTTCTCTGCACCCCTCCCCCCCAGGTGTTGAGGGATTAGTAGAAAGAGTAAGCTCACTGCACTCAGACTGTCTCAGTGAGGTGCCTTCCTATGGCCTTTGGCTTCAATAGACCTGTGTCTTCCTCCCCCAGCATTTACCAGAAGGAAGACCTTGACTTTAATGCAGATTTGAGAGCCTCCTTCCCTCTCCCATGGGTCATATTGATTGAGAGGCTTCAATTACTTATTTATCACATTTACTAAATGCTTCTCTTGCCAAGGTCTCTGGGCACATGGGACAAGAGTAAAAATACTAACAAGTAGTAGTAGTAATAACAATAGTAATAATAATAAAAGTGCCAAACATAGCTGTTCATTCTGAAGGCTCTACATCAACTCCATTGGAAGGCTGGTGACATTGATTTAGAGCTTCCATTACAACTGGATTTTTTTTTTCCTTTTTATGAAACTCACTCATTTCTAAGGGAGCTATTGTCCTGCATAAAGCAAGTACATTAACAGGCAAAGAGACATAGCTTATAGATTTGCTGTTATGCTAAGGCCAAATTGAAAAGACAACTCCTGTGCCACATTACAGAGATCAGTTTCCACTCCCCTCCCTACTCTCTTCCCTTTTTTGATGAGGGCAAAAATAGAAGTGAATCTTAAAAGAGAGCTCTCTTTGTATTGTCTGTACCAACTTTTGTCTAGACACACTGAGACAAACTGTCTTTGCAGGAGTTTTCTTATCCTGGAAGAGGGGCAGATTCTCTGAGGAGGGTGTGCTGTGGGTGCCAAATAGCGGCTGCACTTTCCCCTCAATCACAGTGGTGGCGGTTTGTTCAGAGCCTTAGCTAGGTGCTGCTGCTGTTATTTTTGTTCAACATCATGAGGCATTTAATTAGATTGGAAAAAAAGTGTGTGGGTTTGAAGAACTTTTCTCAAGTGCATTGAATCTGAAGTCCTAATGCCATTTTGGATCTCCTTTCTTGGAGAAGGCTCCCCCTCTATTTTTATCTGCTGGTGATAAAAGCAAATGCTAGAAGTGCCAAAAAGGAGCCATGATACTTCTGACCCATACCCCTGGCATTCCTAATCCATACCACTAGTGGGTTGGTGGAACCTCCGTGGCCTGCCTTTTTTGTGATCATAAAATAAAGCATTACATATGGAAACGTATGGTATTTTTTTCTTTAAAAATCTAATTATGATTAACATTCTTGTCCTTGGGGAACATATGGACTCAGCTATTCCTTAGAGTTCCACTAGTATAGGAGAAGAAAAAAAAATTGACTTATTCCCTTGTAACAATTGTCAAACTATAACCCACAGGTGAAATCTGGCCCACTGTTTGTTTTTATAAATAAAGTTTTATTGGAACACAGCCCCACCCATTCACTTGTGAATTGTCTATGGCTGCTTTCATGATTTAGTGGCAGCATTGAGTAGTGATAGAGACCTGATGGTTCTCAAAGCCTAAACTATTTAGTCTCTGGTCTTCTACAGAAAAAATTTGCTGAACACTGCCTTAAAGGAAACAATTAAACAAAATATCTAAGGAAATAACACCCCCCTATGCAGAAATTAACATATTTTGTGACAGGGTGTGGAGATGGGGAGAGTGTCTGGTTCTGCTTCTCTCTTTCAGTCAGGTCAGTCCTCAAACCAGGTTGGGCAGGGGCACAAGCACTGAGATAGGAGCAGAAGTTGTAGCTCAAGAGAATACCATGGTCCAACTGTTTGTTGTGACTTCACCTTACAAGAGCCTGTGGTTCCTTCTGTGTATACTTCCATTGTATGTATTAAGATGAGGACTATCTAGAAAGAGAGTGAGAGAGAGACACCTTCAAAGCTGCAGTCAGGTGTGGAGAGTAGTGGCAAAACTCACTGGTTGATGGTACTTTTTGATTTATTAATTTTTGGTGAAGAGCCAGTACAGAGCCAGATGGTCATATGTAAAAATAGAACCTATCATACTTAAAATTTTTCTTCTATATTTCCTATAAAGAAAAATATTAACTTTTTTTTGGCTTAGTTGGGTCAGTGATAATTTCAGGGATATGGCAGACTTTGTGTGATATGTTCTTGGAGAATAAACAAAAAAAGATATGGTCCTGATATGGCTTCTCTCAAGAATTCTGTAATCGAGTCTTTTTTTTTTTTTTTAACCAATATTTGTTATAGCTTCACACTGATTTTTTTTTTTTTTTATAAATGACCATCAGGATTCAGGGTATAAAAGGCTGAATGTGTGGTCTTTGTATATCTTGTTGTCTATTCTTCCCCTTCTTATAACTTTTTCAAAGAAGGCCAACCCTGCTTCTGCCTTCCAGTGTCCAGCCCTTATGTGTGCAAAGCCACTGTGTGGTCCAGTGAGAAACAAGCCAACACAAACTCTGAGAAACAGGCATTTTGAAAAAGGACAATCCCTGTCTTTGTGAGAGTCTGTACTTTTAAGATGGGGAAAAATCTTAGAAGAGCATCCAACCTAATACTCCTAAAATTAATTTCTTATAGTTGGGCGATCTTCAGATGATGTTTTATTGGCACTTCAAAACAATAAAAAAGTTCAAACTTCAAAGAGCATAACAGTCTCTTACCTTTTGGAGCATAAAATAAAAATAATTTCTTCATACTCATAGAACATATTATTACATACACAAAACATCTAATTTAAGAACTGCCCTCTAAAGATATAGCTTCTTCTGCTTCCCATTGAAAACGTGAATTTTCAGATTAATAAATATGTTATTTTAGTTATTTCAGTATGACATTTTTTTTCTCTTATACCCTGACTTTAGCCAGTTAAAAAATAGTTATTTTCAATGAGACAAATGCCCCCTGGTGGAAACAGTAGCCAATATTTGCACTGATTTGGGGGGGGGGGGTCCACATACAACAACTAAAAACAAATATATCGAGTACAATTATGGGATGATATAGGGATATAATTGATGTAGCTTAATTTTTAAGCCTATGTTTCATTTAAATGCAGTAAACAGAAGAAAACATCAAGTTGCAAGGGTCAAAAGATTCAATAAGGAGCTAACTAAACCCTTTAATACGGTTTAAATAATTATGGCAATTCCTCTAGCGTCTTTTCTCTCACTTTAGCTTGGGAATCTCTTAGCTAGTAAAGTCATTTATAGCAGGGCTCTTTGTAATGATTTTTTAATGGAGGACTTTTAGATAATACCTTGGAGGGTGTTTTAAAACTAAGTAGTTGTATAAGAGAGAATTGCTTAAAGGATTATAAGATGGCCTTCCAGGAAAAAAAAAAAAAAGTCAGTGGGAGGGAAGAGCGGGCTTTGGGATTTAAGCTTCACCAAATGACAACTTTATGTTGTTTGTCTCATTAACTGCCAGACAATTCATCTTTGGTTCAATGGGGAATTCTTACCAAGCCAGGGATGTGAGCTTGCCAGGATTCATGTTTTTACAGAAAGCTTTATTTTGTAAATTTCTCATCTGAACATACTTGAAATCTAGCTCTCAAAAAACTTTGTGAAATCATTTATAACAGTGGTTCTCAACCTTCCTAAACCTGCAACCCTTAATATGGTTCCTGTGGGTCGCAACCCACAGGTTGAGAACCACTGATCTATAAGGAAGCAGAGAAAAGGGAAAGCAGAAGGTTAAGTATGACGTTATGGCCCCTCTGCAGCTGATAGAGTTGTGAGAGAGTGGAGGTTGTTGGTAGAGTCTGCTGATCTTCCCTCTGCTCAGCAACACCTCATTTTGCTGGGGCTGGGGTTCCAGCAGAAAATCTCTGGCTTATTCGCCTCTGCATTTTTCTCATTTGGATGAAGCCTTTGGGGAAAAAAAAAATCACCAAGGACCATCTTGTATGGAAAGATGATGTTCTGCATATTTAATGGACTGAATCACCCTTTCCCTTCTCAGATATAGCTCTTGTCCATTAAGTTGTGACTCTGGATGATAAATACCATTGTACTCATCATATCACCAAATGCCACATTTTCCAAAGCCATGATGTTTGTTTGCTTCAGTATTGGTGAGATTGCACTCTGGAATATAACAGCTCAGGCTAACGTCATCTGTTAACTTCCGAGGACTTAGAGATATATTAATGGCTGGGCAGGAGTTGAGTTCTTTAGAAATTATTCTTCCTAAACTCATGCCTTTGCTTGAGCTATGATGCTTAATCTTATATTATCTATTGACTTATGTCCTGAAGTAGGTGGGAAAGGACACCTTGACTCCCCCAGGAGTAAGAAGGTAGATCATGTGCGAGACTCCAAGAGAACCCAATGAATTTTGCTGAAGCCTCGGGTAGATCTTCAAGAACGTGTTTTGGATAAGGATGCCAGGCAGTTTTCTCACTGTGAATGTCCTCTCACTGCCCACCTCCCACCAGGAGAGAACCTTAAAGTATAATGCAACAGACACTCTTGGTGACATTGCCTCTACAAAGGTTTTTTTTAGAACTGCTGGACAACCTAGGAAGGGACATTCTGTACACCCAGAGATTGACTTTCCCTTCTTGCCAGTGGTCTTTATTGCTGTGTATTTTTGTTGAAATGGTTTAGGACCTTAAATGGAGTTACCCAGATGGATCACTCACATTATTTAGTCAAGTTGGCTGTAAATAATTATCAGCTATTTCCCTGAGCTAGATTCACCCTGAAAGGTTGAATACCTACTATCTTTTCTCTCTATTTACATTTATTCATTTATAAACATGTATCTGTATTAGCCATTGGTAACTAGGTCCCATCTCCCTGGGGCATACATTTTACTGGGAATATGTGAGGTCAAAAGATACTTTTTCTTTTTATTAGATCCTAACTGTATACATTACTGCATTTATGGGGTATAATGTCCTGACTCTATATATAATCAATGTTCACATCAAACTGGTCAACATATCATTCACCTCACTTATTCAATTGTTGTGTTTAGACATTTATACTCTACTGTTAATGTATTTGACATGTACACTTGCAATATACACAGTAGGTGAGGTCCTACCAATTACCTTCCCTCCACCCATCTCCCTCCTCCCCTCCCCTTGTCCTCCTCCTCTCTTCTTCTTTCTGGGCTATAATTGTGTTTCATCTTTCATATGAAAGTGTGGGTGGTTATATATTGATTTAATAATAGTATTGAGTCCATTGGGTATTTTTTTCCCATTCTTGAGATACTTTACTAAGAAGAATATGATCCAGCTCCATCCATGTGAACATAAAAGAGGTGAAGTCCCCATCATTTTTATGGCTCCATAATATTCCATGATATACATACACCACAGTTTGTTAATCCATTCATAGGTCAATGGGCACTTGAGCTTCTTCCAAGACTTGGCAATTATGAATTGGGCTGCAATAAACATTCTTGTGCAAATGTCTTTGTTTGAAGCTTCTCTGCAGAAGACAGGTGCATGGCCTACAGACACATGAAAAAATGCTCTTCATCTTTAATCATCAGAGAAATGTAAATCAAAACCACTTTGAGATATCATCTAATTCCCATAAGAATAGCCCTCATAACAAAATTCCAAAACTACAGATGTTGGCAGGGATGTGGAGAGAAGGGAAAACTTCTGCACTGCTGGTGGGATTGCAAACTAATACATCCCTCTGGAAAGAAGTTTGGAGAACACTTAGGGAACTAAAGTAGTCCTGCTGTTTGATCCTGCAATTCCTCTAGTAGGTATATATCCAGACAACCAGAAGATACTTTAAATATAGTTTAAATGGTGCCTAGAAAACAGTAGTAGGAGATGGGCATTGAAGGAGATGTTGGGGATTACAGAGTGTGAGAGTTGGGGAAAGAGAGAAAAAAAGGCAGAGGGACGGATTCAGCTAGGAATTTCATGTCCGAAGACATGAAAGGGTAAGAAAATATGTGGCCCTCATATATCTGCAAGGAGTTTGGCTTGGCTGGAGGAAAGGAAGTGGGTGAAGACTTGGGAGGAGAGAGTACAGAGGAGTTAGGGAGTCGCCAGTACAGTGCACAGAATTTACCCTGAGGGACTTGGCATGGGGGAGCACCCTGCACTGTTGAAGGGAGCTGTGTGGCCTGACGAGCAGAGTCAGGTGTGTCTGAGATCAAATCCTGTTGCCGTTAGTTACTAGCTGAGTGGCCTTCGGTAGTTTCCTCACCTCTTCTTTTTAATCTAAACTTTTTCTTTTAAGTTGACAGATAATAACTGCACATATCCATGGAATATATAGTGATGTTGTGATACACATAATGTAGAGTGGTCAGATCAGGATACTCAGCATATCATTATCTCGAATATTTGGCATTTCTGTGTGTTGGAAGTGGTCAATGTCTTCTTTGTAGCTATTGAAGCTATATATTACAATATGTCATTGTTTATGAACTATAGTGCAACTTCTCACCTCTTTGGCAGCTGTCGCTCTTCTGGACAGTGGGAATGGTGCTCCTCCATGGTAGTGGTGTGCGAGGGAAATGAGGTGATGTGTGCTGTGTGACGAGTTGGGAGTGACTCTTCAGAGATACGTGAGTGTGTGTGTTTACATTTAGGTATGTGCATGAAGACAAGAGAGAGAACCCTCATTCAGGCACTGATTTTCAGTGTGCTTATTTAAAACTGCTCATGTAGGCTGGGTGCAGTGGCTCATGCCTGTAATCCCAGCACTCTGGGAGGCTGAGGTAAGTAGATCGTTTGAGCTCAGGAACTTGAGACCAACCTGAGCCAGAGTAAGACCCCATCTCTAAAAATAAGCCAGGCGTTGTGGCAGGTGCCTGTAGTCCCAGCTACTCAGGAGGCTGCAAGAGGATCTCCTGAGCCCAAGAGTCTGAGGTTTCTGTGAGCTGTGATCCCAGGGCACTTTACCCAGGGTGACAAAGTGATACTCTGTCTCAAAAACAAACAAACAAAAAAAACCCCCTGTTCATTTACATGCTGCAGATATCAGTGACCCTCATACGCAAGGTGCCAGCTAAGGACTCTTGTTCTTTTTAGTGACGTATCCTCAGGGGGTGAGGGCAGAGTATATTTAATAATTAATATTTATCAACTAATTGGTGTCCATATATGTTGTCAAAAGTGTCCAATATACTCGAAAACCATCCATCTGAGTTATTAATATTTTAATTTAGATCAATAGGGAAAAATAGGCCCTTGGGCGGTTTATTTATATCTTTAATGAGTCATTTTTTCCTTCTCACAATTTAGTTTCCTTGAGAGATGAACATTTATAAAATGTTTTTGGTGAACCTATTTAAATAGTATAATTCATTTTCTCTCGGAGGTTGGGAACTACAGAGAGGAACCGGAGAGTCATAAATCCTACTTAATTCAAGTTCATGCATTTCATGAGACAAGGCCCCTTCTTTATTCTCTTACTGTATTTCCCCTGAGACCTATAACAGAGGATGTGAGCAGCGATGTAAAAATGTGAGCAGTATCACAGAAGTTCTATAGAGGAGCGGCCCCACTCCTTTCCCCACCCCCACTGCACACACTTAAACAACAGGAATGGTACATCCAAAATGAAAACAGCCTCCATAAGTTGAAACCAACCACTTAATGAAATAAGTTGGCTGCTCCAGTCAGCCTGTTTTGATCATCCGTGCTAGTTGGAATACAGAGGATCTGTGTTCTGTGAATCTAATGAGTGTATTTACCAATTCATTAAATGTTTGAGGAAAGCCTATTGTAGGTGCACGTAGAGGAAGAAGTGCCATTCGAGGGCAGAGTAAGTAGCCCCGGAAGCCAGGTGGCTTCTGCATGGCCTGGGACAACATAACTCATTTTCCAGAAGAGGGGCAGATGTTTTGCTGTGGGGGTTCAGAGAGAAAGATTACTCCTGGCTCACGTTACTGGGATGCTTTCATAGAGGCATTAGTTTCAAGTTGGACCCCCAAAATAGTAGCCTACAGAACCTTCCATTTTGAGAAATCCCTAATTACACGGTGTTTATAGTGCATTTTTTTTTAATTAAATCATAACTGTGTACATTAATTCAGTCATGGGGTACAGTGTGCTGGTTTTATATACAATTTGAAATATTTTCACCAAACTGGTTAACATAGTCTTCATGGCATTTTCTTAGTTATTGTGTTAAAATATTTATATTCTACATTTAGAAAGATTCACATGTACCCTTGTAAGATGCACCATAGGTGTGGTCCCACCAATCACCCTCCCTCCACCCATCCTCCTGGTGCATGTTTTTTAATTATTTATTTTGCTTTATTATTTTTCCTATGAGAGTTTTTAATTCATTCTTTAACAACTTAAACTATATTACAAGAGTGTTCTTGGGAGGCATTTGTTGTTGGACTAACTGTGCTTAAAAACATCAATTTCGGGAGTCAGGGATGGCTAGTCATTGCAGACAAAGGAGGAACCAGGGTTTCTTTCACTCCCAGCCAAGTTGGTGACTTGCACACAAGCACCATGCTATCAGAGCCTCTCCCCAGGCAGTGTGTACCAGAATTTATTGCAACCTTGGTGTGAAAGGAACTGAGAAATATTTTAGAAACATGACCTGGGAATTCCAAAAGTCACACATGCCTTTGTACAAAACCAGGGAAACCAGAGCATGTTCAGCCACAGGGTGAGTGAGCCTCTAGTCTCTTATGTTCCTCCTGGCTGAGAGGCTCACGTTCCCACAGTCTCCTGGGACTTGTCCAGTTGGTAAAATTTATATGTGTTCCTTAAAATAACCATCACAGCATGAATAGCTGTTATTTGTGGTGGATTTGCTTTGTCCCAAGCTTGTTTCTTTTCTTTTCTTTTCTTTTTTTTTTTTTTTTTTCTGAGATGGAGTCTCATTATGTCACCCTCGGTAGAGTGCCATGGCGTCTGCTTACAGTAACCTCCAACTCTTGGGCTTAAGCAATTCTTTTGCCTCAGCCTCCTAAGTAGCTGGGACTACAGACTCCTACCACAATGCCTGGATATTTTTTTGTTGCAGTTGTCATTGTTGTTTAGCTGACCTGGGTTGGGTTCGAACCCACCAGCCTGATACCTTACCTGTTGTATGTGGCTGATGCTCTACCCACTGAGATACGGGCACCGCCCCAAGCATGTTTCTATGCATTTCACATGTATTATCTCATTTAATACCATCAACAACCTCATGAGTTAGATGGTGAAACTGAAATACAAAGAAATTAAATAACTTTCCTGGGGTCACTCGAGTACAGGCCATGAATGGCAATACCAGGACCTTGGGCAGATATGTGGATATCAGTTACAAAGATTCAGTGATCTTTAGGATTATTTCTTTTAATTAATCTTTTTTTCTCTCTCTCTTTTTCTGTTGTTATTTTGATCCATCTGTCTCTATGTCTGGTTCTTTTTTTTTTTCCTCTCCAAAATAGGACATGTTGTCTTCTTTATCATAATAGATTTATCTCTTAATTATTTTAGCCTAATAATACTTAACCAGAAAAACAAAAATGCCATGAAAAGAAAGATGTTATCTCAAAAGTAAAAAAAAATTGACAGTGGAAGAAAATTTTATCTTTGGAGAAAGACTGAGTATTGTTCATATTTGAATTAGGGGCTTTGGCTCCTGGTGGCCATCCTGTGGATGTGTCTGCAAATGTGTGGCTTGTTTTGAGAAACCGTGGACATGATGTAAGGGTGGAGGTGGCAACTCTACCACAAAGAATTATGTGAAAGTGCTTTTGAAAAGCACGTCTAGAACCCACCATCCACTTTCATCTTTTTAATTGACACATCATTGCTTTTGAAACAAGACAGAAGTAATTCTTTGTCCATGCTAGATTAGACTTTTGGCAGTTTGAGAGGATACTTTTAAAGCCAATGCATATTGAAAATGAGCAGGCTCAACATGGTCTCCTGTGTATTAACAGAGACCACTGAATGAGCTCAGCTCAGGAGACCCCAGGCCCAGTGACTGAGTTAATCACTGACTCTTCACTTATCTATAAAATTAGGATGATGTGAACCTCACTTATTTGGGGTGCTTGGTCATGGTGAATGCTGTTGCAGAAGCAGTAATGACAGTCCAGGTGGACGTGTTGCATAAACTCTGTGTGCTCTTCTCACATGGGAGACATGAGAAGTTAAGCAACACATTGGGTTTTCAATTCTAATGTTCAACTTAGTAGCGATATGACCTTTGGTGAATTTCTTAACTTTTCAAAGCCAGTTGCAAAGAATGGCAATAATAATAGCCTCTACTTCTTAAAGTTATTGAGGATTAGCTAGGAGAATATCTATAAATCCCTTAGTATGGTGGGCTGTGCAGTGTACAGAGTGGTCCAGCACAGCCAGACTTCTCACTTGGAGTGCTAGTGCAAGCATTCACCAACTTTGTGACCTTTGGCTGTTTCTCAGCTGCCTATGCTTCAGCTTTCTCATCTCTAAAAGGGGGTAATCATAGTGCTGCTTATAGGGATGTTATGAGGATTAAATGAATTAATGCAAGGAAGGCAGCCAGAAGAGAGCTGGGCATATAGCTATTGTTATTGTGCATAGTAGGAGTGTCCAGCGAGTGTATTATTACCATCCTCGTTGTTATTATGTGATAATTATCATCTTTCTTAAGGATCTAAAGTCAAGATATTTCTAGAGACAAATAATACTATACTTTGTAGGAACATGAAAATGAAATTTTTTTAAATTTTGGGATCTGGGAGGAAAATGAAAATCAAATGAACAAAAAATGTAAATTTGGCAGATGTGGGTCAGATTCACTGAGTCAGTCTATCGCTTTTCTGGTGTTTGGCCCCCTGTCTGTTCTAAGTGCTGGGAAAATTGAGAGGGGAGGGTCACCCCTAGAAACACCCAGTGTATTTGCCAAAGAGCAAATTTTGGAGAGCAGTGTGACTTGCTCTGTCCTTGATGTCTGTTTGAGTGGCTCACTCAGATGGTGCTTTTCTACCCCAGCCTCAGAGACTGGGCTGAGTAGAAGAGGCCACTTGAGCTTGGGTAATGAAGGTAAGAGTCTCCAGGCAGGCAAGTGGGACGGGGAATTCTGTGCTGAGGTTTAAGCATGTGAAATGAGGTCAGGGTGGGGATTTATGGGAACAGTGTCCTGTTGATGGAGACATGGATGAAGAGGAGGAACAGGTGACAACATGGGAAGTGACTTTGAGTGGTCCTGGAGAGGATGTTAGGTGGGTGAATTGTCGGGCTGGTGGCTCCCAGCCCAGGTGGCTCTCTCCCCTGTGTGGAGAAATGGGGGATTAGGGCACAAGCCAGAGATATGGATTAGGAACCCAGTAGCCTACCAGTGAGGGCCTATAATGTGCATGAGTTTCTAGAAAATGAAGAGACCCTGGGGATAATCAGAAGTATGGAAGAGGAGGTGGAAAAATTGCCAGATTGAAGATGTTTCAAAAGGCTCAAATATGGCATTGAGGAATCAGGGAGTAGAAATTTTTTTAAGTACGTATGTTCACAAGGGCCAGAGGCCTCAGCTTGGTCATCTGGGGAAAAGACAGGGAACCAAAAAGAGATAATTGAGAGATACTTTCAAAACCTTTGTGATGACCACTGAGGGACTAGTTATGGGAGTGGCAGAGCAGAAGGGTCAGCTCCAAGCAAGCTGAACAGCAGTCAGGTGTCTCCTAGGAGCTGAGAATGAGACATCTGTGTGCAGCATGAAGGGAAGGGGAGAACAACAAGGGTCTACTGCCTGTCCCCAGGTGTGGCCTGAAGAGATGACCTCTGGGTAGACTAGCTCCAACCTGTTGAGCTATTAGGGAGCGCCGGAAGCCTCAGGCAGGTGAACTGAGTTAATTGTGCTAGATCTTGGTTGCCCAGAGTTGAGTGTCCAGAGCAGGGGTCCTCAAACATTTTAAACAGGGGGCCAGTTCACTGTCCCTCAGACCGTTGGAGGGCCGGACTGTGGGCCCTGGGAAAAGTTGGCTGCTAAGCAGGATAGGCAGCCGCTGCAGCAAAAACACTTGGTGGGCTGGATAAATGTCCTCAGGGGGACGCATGTGGCCCACGGGCCATAGTTTGAGGACGCCTGGTCCAGGGCATTTGTCTTAAACACTAGGAAGGCAGGATGCTTTGATGCCCTGTCCCCTTCCCCAGATAGTTATCCACATATCTATCAGTCTAAAATGATGAAGTTGGAGATAGCAAACACAGAAAAGTTTGAGAGTGTTAGATCTGGAAAGGACGAGTCTGAGGCTGCCTAGTACAGCATCCTCGAGGAAACTGCCGCCGAGAGTGACCCACGGACTTACCAAAGTCAGCCTGGAGTTAGTTCTCAGGCAGGACTTCAATCCTGAAGGGCTGGATTATCTTGACACTGCAAGGTTCTACTGCTCAGGCCCTGCAGTCTTCTCCCTTCCCCATTCTGCCCTGCCTCACGCCTTTTCTTGCCCTCCGGCCACAGAGATTGTTAATCAAGCACATCTGAACCTAAGCTTTTCTACCCTTTTTGTATCTTCCTTCCCATAACAAAACTCCCCATTGTCCTTGTTGGGTAATTGGTTAACTAATCAGCCTGCATGTTGGGGTGTCAAAGGGTGCAGTGGCTGTGACATTCTCATCCTCCCAGGCACTAGGCTTGCATTTTACAAGATATCTCCTTGTTGGATTTCTCTTCAGATGTTCCACTCATCATCCTGTTCTCATTCCAAGCTCTATGGTACTGGTGACGAGGGGAGGTGGTGTGAGACAGAACATTTTTAATATGACTTCCCTCCTCAGTGCAGAGACAAACTCCCAGTCTGTAAATCTCTGGAGTCTACATGCCAAACTCAGTACTCTATCAAAGAAAACTTTTAGTTAGAAAAATGAAGTCAAGCAAACTTTTAGTTTAGAAAATGAAATGCCAAAAATTATTTGCTTTGACATTACCTTTTAAATAAATTTCGAAGGGAGGCTACTCATCAACCTCACAACAGAGGCACAAATTGTCTGTCTTTCCAAGGCCATTATTCAGTTTGTTGTGGATGAATTTTAGTCTGACTGTTCTCAGCAGCAGGTGAGAGAAAGTTGCGACTTCTTGAACATTTTTATGGGAGAAATTTTGCTGTTTCCTACCAAGATACAGGGATGCAGGCTCCTGGCTTGGGTGATGGGTGCGGTTGTTGAATAGAAGAATATAAAAGGAATTCATTAATGATTTAGAAGACGGCTTAATTTCCCCGCTGCTGTAACAGAGTCAGAGTTTGATCAATACCCTCAAGGTCACTGTTGGTATTTGCTATGTCAGCTACTCTTTTTTTGAGTTTTGCAAACCATTCTATGCATGTGTCCTGATAGGTTTGCTAGGATTTAGTGCAGGGAGATATGGTTTTGAGTGTAGAGTGGATGAGATGTTGAAGGAGGAAGGGGATCTGTAGGAAATCTACAGCAAAGCTTCAAAGAATTGAAAGGTGCATTTGGTGCATTTTGTTCATTCTAACCTGGGAATGTTTTGTTCTAGATAGAACCTGGGAATCCAAGATATGAACCCCCTTTCTGATAGCCTATATGTTCTGGAAAGCTAATTGTTAGTGCTAAAATGAACCCTGCTTGTAATGTAGATTCTGAAGAATACTAATCAGTGTGTGTTCTCTTCAATTACTTCCATCTTATTTTAGGTCCTGCTTTCCTTCAAATGTGACATTGGCCCCAGGAGGCTTGCATGGCAGTATTATATCAGATTCTATTTGTTTACTTTTATATTTGTTGACCAAGTTGAGCTTTTTAGAATAAAGATCCTAATTAGAATAAAGATCTTTTTTACAATATAGATCCTCACTAATGTCAGGGCAATGTGAGCTTTTTGCCTCTGATGTTGTTTAGAGAAAGTGCAGTGCTTTTCTGGCACCTTATGAAAAATGTTTTGATAATTGCACATTACGACATTCAAACAGTGACCAAGAGATGAGAGATGAAAGGGGGCCTATTCCATGGCTCCCATCCCTTCAAAAGATGGGTTTCCTTTGGTCATCTCATTATTTGAGGACTTTGACAGCACATCTAGATAACTCTTAGAGTTAACTGCTTTTCCCCAGTATGTACTTGTATTTGCTTATGTCTTCTTGATCAACCAACACGGAGAAAAAATTGCCAAATAACTGTTCTTTCTGCAACATTCTAAAGCCAACCTTGATGCGCAGGCTGACAGGGCTCATGGTGACAACAGTCATTTGACAAAGTTCATGGGTATAGAATCTTCCGGATGTGGGCATATGGCAAGGGGCAGGTAGATATCCTGAGAAGTTCCAGAGAACACATGGTTTCCTGTCAAAATACCATGCAAATTTTTCAAAATATTTCCTTGACCATGGTATTTACTCTGTAAATACATTGCCCATAGGTTGATATTTTGTTATTTATTGGATTTTATGATACTATGAGGCAACACTCTGGAGATTAGACTTTCATATTTTAGAGAGAAAGGCTTTTTTAGAATGATCTCTCAATTTGAAAGAAATTGTCTAAAACACAACCCAAGATTGAAAAATGTCTGGATTGTTTTCAACAGACATAGCCACTGGGAACATGGTAAAAAAAACAAGAGGTGGTTTTAGTTTCAGATTAGAAATTTTTCTTTTAAGCTTGACAATGAGCAGACAGGCATTTGAGGGGAAGTCTTTTTATCCTCTGATTCCCCAGCCCAGGAAAAGAAAGTTATTTTTATTCCCAGTTCCCACCATGGAATGTGAAAGAGAAAATCTGATTGTTCCTACATTGAGTGTTGCTGAATTATTCTCCCGGTTTAAGTATGAACCACGGCAGCAATTCCGCTGTGGAATATTATGAGCAGAGTTAATTATAACTGTTTAATGAGGCAGATCCCAATTTTCAGTAGATCATGACCCATAATACATTAAAGAAGAGAGACAGTTCACATTTCTATTCAACTGACATTTCTTAATATGCTTCAAATAAGTTTTGGATATACTGAGCTAATAATGAAATGGTAAAATGCGGGCAATCAAATAAAAAGTATCAATGTTGTTTTGTCATTGACCAATGATAAAAAAAATCATTGTATTTCCCTGAAGGTCACTAAGTTAGTGGAAAAAGCACTAGTCTTCCCCATTAGTCAAATGCAGATTAAAATTCCTTCTCTGCCATTTACTTTTGTCCTTGGACAATGATAACCATAATACTGATAATACCATTTAGTCATATGAAATTGTCATTTTTCTAAGCTAAGCTGGTGGTCGAATACAGGCATTTACAGGAGGCATCACACAAAGGCTTTATAGATATTATCTTATTTAATCCTTTCAACAGAATTTTAAGGAAGACATAATTGTCACTATTTAAAAATGAGAACATGTAGCCCTATGCAAAGCTGGGACAGTTGACCAAGGTCATCCATTAGTAAAATGAAGGTTTATACTTGGAGGTATCTTAAGACCTCTGTGTTCTACATCTACACTATACAATACAGTAGAACCTCTGTAAGTTGATTATGCAAGGGACTGTAACCAACTGGTCAGCATATGGAGGTGGTCAACATAAGGAACTAGGCCTACTGGACTGATAGGTACCTGTGGTGCATATCTAGTCTATGAAAATTAGATCAACTTAAGAAGGTGGTTAATGTAGGGAGGTGCCCAACTTTAGGAGTTGCACTAGATATATAACTCCCCCAAGTCTTGATTTCCTCTTCTGTAAGTAGAGAGAGCAAAAAATGCCATGAAGAGGTGAGATGAACTCTGTGACTTACTACCCATGGTACCCAACACGCAGTTATGCTCAACTGCTATTACCACCCGCATCACCATCACCCCTGCCACACCCGGTGTTTTTTGCTCAAGGCTATGTACCGAGTGTGCACAGGGAGACATTAGGGAATGCCACGTTTGTGTGTGTGTGTGTGTGTGAGAGAGAGAGAGAGAGAGAGACTGCAGAGAGGTAGGACTGTTCTCTATTTACAGATACTCCTTACACAAACTGTAGTGATTCAGGCCGAATACTTGCACATCCATTTTGCCCACTTTGCTGTTTTCAAAACAAAAGAGAAACTAGGAGACAATACCATATTGAGAACAGAGGTGTCTGTGACAAATTGGCTTAGTTGAAAACGTCCACCAAAAAAAAAAAAAAAAAGAAAAAAAATTGCCTGGGTTGTTGTGGGAGGAGGGAGAAATCAAATTAGCCATGGAGAATCTAAGTAGAGGATTTTATTGATTGCCGTAGGCATGACCTAAATTGCAGTGTAAGTGGTTGTGAAAGTACCCACTATGTCTGCATTACTAATTGGAAGGCTGCATTTCTCATATGGTAAAGCTGGGGATGGTGACTGTGGCCACCTGGAATCCTTTTCCACCTGTGTCCTGCAGACACTAGCTGCTTCAGGCCCGTTTACGTGCCCTGTGCATTAGCTTCCCCAGGCGCAAACACAGATGATGGTTTTATGAAACAGAGTTCTGAATGTTTTTATTTTTCCTGAAGAGATTTGATGTGCAGCAGACATGAGCTATTTTAATGGGAAAGAATGAAGCTTTTCTGTTTTGTTCTCTTTCAGAGGGAGGGAAGGACAATTAGCCACCATGTTGTGGCTCAGAGAAATGAGTACAGAACAGGGTCAGTACACTATGGCCTGTGGGCCAAATCTGTTTCCATAAATAAAGTTTTATTGGAACATAGTCACGTCCACTTGTTTATGTATTGTCCGTGGCTGCTTTCACACTAAAATAGCAGAGTTGAGGGATCGCGACAGAGACCATATTGATGGCAAAGCTATAAATCCTTGTTACCTAGACTTTTATAGAAAAACTGTGCATATCTCTTCTATGCAACATGGGGCAGATTTAAACAACTCAGTTGGCTTTGTACAAGTTCAAGCTGACTTCTTTACATGCCCAGTGGTGCCACATTGGCAGGAAGTTTGGAGGTCTCAGGTGTTGACATGTGTGTCTGTCAGGAGGCCGAAACTGTCTACATCCAGAAATATTTTAGCCTTTACCTATAGAGTTTGGCAGTAGATAAAAACCACATGTTCAGAGACAGAGAAAGAGAGAGAAGGCAAGGGGATTTATCTATGAAATAACCAAATTACAAGAAAGGAGATTAGGGAGAAATTGACTGGAAGAAGGCATGAGTCATCCCCTCACAATGGGGGGATCCTTGCCCAGTGCCACTGGTGAATTTGCTTATGCAGATAAGGGGAAAAGCTGCTGATTGCTCATCATTTTCTGTTCTGGGAGAGAGAGCAAACAGGTTTAAAAGGCAATTCAGATGAGTTAACAGCATGGCAGAGCAAAAAAAGAAAATAAGCACAATGCAATACTCTTCAGAGTCAGATACTGCAGAATTTGTATCAGCTATTTGGGGATTGGGAACGTTACTTCTCTGCAGTTTTCTCATCTCTAACATGGGGATAAAACATACTTTAAATTAGCCAATGAATAAAAAGCCCTTTTCACAGTGCAGAATGTATTTAGGCACACAGGACACTGTTACTTTCTCCCTTTCTATTGTCTTTCCTCCTACACACACAGGACTGTGTCACCACGGTTTTGTGGAGGGAGCGTAGACAAAGGAGGAGAAATTCTTACCATAAAGGGATTTTGAGGGTCTACCATTAAGTAGGTTGGATCCCTTTCTCCATGTCTCGATCCAAAACACAAGAAGCGCATCTTTATTCACATTTATATTTCTCTGTACTTGGTAAGATAAAATCTCAGTAAAGGAAAATGAGTGAAGGGCAGCACAATCTCCTAAGAGCTATGATTGAAGAAAATATTAAAATTCCTCCCCAGTCTGGGATTTGGAAACATAGGGTCTTGTTTCTCTCCCTGTGAACTGAATTTCTACCCTGAGCTCTCATCACTGCCGGCGGCAGAGCACTTCACATAGTCATTTCCATTCAGGTTAAAACTGGGATTGTGTGTGGGCCTGGTAGTACGGGCAGGGTCAGGGAGCTTCTCTGGCAGCCTCCATTTCAGGCCTGCCCATGACCCCCAGCATCAGGGCCATACAGGTCACTCTGCATGCCCTTTACCCCAGCATACCCAGAGACATTCTTACCCACTCTTGTGCCCTTCTTGGGCACACAGGCATGGGCATATATGGATATTCTCACTGCCCTGGACTTTGGGGTGCCATGCAAGGTGCCCATGCACCCAGAAATAGGACTTGGGTATGGTTTTTCTTTTCCTACTGTCGCTGAAAAGAGGGGACACACATGTGGCTGCTGCTTTCTGGAGCACTTGATGGGGAACAGGTATAGGTCTCCTCAGTTCCCACATCCTCCAGGAGGTTCCGTGGTCTGTTACCAATCCCAGGATTCAGCCTGGGGTTTGGACAGGTCCAGTCTCCAGCTCACTGGGTTAGACGCCCACTGTGCACACGTCTTTACTCAGCGCTCCTCTCGTGAACACCTGCAGCTCCTTTATCTCCTTGTTTAGGCAACTCTGTGCACCTCTTGGCCACAGCTGTGACTCTTCATGGGAGGTTTGGCTGCTCTCCCATGGGGCTGCATGTATGGTTATCTTTAGGGCATTTTTACCCTGGCTTCTCACCCAGCCCCATATTATTGTAACATGGACCATTGCAGAGAGTTCCAGATGCCACACAGGTGCTGCAATGTCACTTGAAAACTGATTGTTTCTATTTAGTAGTAGCTAAAGTTCTTTAGTTTGCAGTCAATTATGTACCATCCACCATAGAAATGAGGCCAACGCTTCCACGAATTGTGTCCCTTAGGATTTCATTAGTTGCAACAAACAAACAAAGAAACAAAACCCCCCACGCAGCTACTTAAACAGATGTTTTTTTGTGGATTTGTTTTGCCCAGCAAGAATTCTGGGATCCACGGCTACTAGGACGGCTTCATGATGCCATCAGGGACACTCTGACTCTTGCCACTTTTCCCTCTTGTTGTCTTTAGCAGGTAGGCCCCCACCTCATGTTTGTGACCTGGTGGTCTCAAGAAGGTTGCTTTGAATCCTGACCTTAAATCCACATTCCAACTAGAAAGAAGGAAAAAGGTAGAGGAGGCCTTCTCTTTTAAGTCAAGAAGAGAAGGTGCTTCCCCCAGACTTCTAGCTATATCTCAATGGCCAGAATTTGGTCACACACCCACCCCTAGTTTCAGATGCTATAAAAAATTATGTTGAAACTTTTCTTCCAAAAATACAGGAAGGTGAGAGAAAAGGGATTGTGAAAGGATTCTGAATAGCCAACTGCAGTGCCTGTCAGAGGTTAGAAAGAGTTTTTAGACAGAAGGAAGTAAGGCTATTTCAAAAGACGTTATTACTCTATGGTGTCATTGGATTATAATTTATTTAGCTTTTCTGAAAGTTCAAAAACTCTTGCTGATTCAGATTGTTAATTTAGTGAGGAGTTGGTGTGGTGAACTATTTGGGCATTGTCTATGACCAAAGGAATTTTCAAATCAATTAATAGTAGAAACAAGATGGGTGGTAGGAATTGTATTTCACCATCGCAGGGAACAAACTTTTTAAGCATTCATGAAGAAATTTCATGAAAACAATTGATGAATTATATAATCTTAACTTCTTTTTTTCTTGTGAGACTGAATTACCCCCTACTTCCCAAAACAAGCTGGAAATGTTTTATTGGCTTAATTTTGATTCTTTTATGTCTATGAAAACAATAAAGCTGCATTTCTTTAAACATATCTCATAACTTAGAGCTTTCATCAATTCATACTAGCTTTTCTTTCTGGTCTTGATAAATTAGATTCTACTGCATATTGACCTTATCCTGATAAGTATATTGAAACAGTACGAACATTCATTTAAGGAGGAAGCTTAAGGTGGGAAAAAGTAAAGAAAATAACAGAAAGACAACATCAGGCAGGTAGTAGTATTACTCAAAGGTCAGCAGACTACAGCCTATTATCCAAATCCAAACTGCTATCCATTTTTTACAAATTTAAGTTTTATGGGAACACACTGGCTAACTTTTTAAATATAATTTGTAGTTCCTTTCATACTACAGCAGCAGAGTGGGTAGTTCTGACGGAGACTGAATGGCCGACAAAGTTTGGTATTATTCATTATTTGGACCTTTACAGAAAAAGTTTGTTGTTACTTGCATAATGGCCGTGGGTGATTCCATGAGAGCTGACCACAGCGAATGTGGAAATAAATTTTATGTTTGAGTAAAATAAAAACAAGTAAAATATATGAAGAATTTAGCAGTAGTTCACTTAGGAGCTCCAAATAGAAGCCATTGGCATAACTTAGTTTGTTCAGGCAGCTATGACAAGATACCACAGACTAGGTAGATTATAAATAGCAGAAATTTGTTTTTCACAGTTCTGGAGACTGAGAAGTACTGTCAAGTTCAGTGTCTGGTGAAGGCCTCTTCACAGTGTCTTCTCATTGTGTCCTCATGGTAGAAGGGGTGGATGAGTTTCCTTGGGCCTTTTTTATAAGGGCACTAATCCCATTCATGAGGGTTCCACCCTGATAACTCGTTAATTCCCACATGCCCTGCCTTTTAATATCATCACATAGGAGATTAAGTTTCAAAGTATGAATTTTAGGGAGATACAAACATTCAGACCATAGCAGGGACATTTACTTTGATATCAAAACCATTGATATCTTTATTTCTGTCTTCAGCTCCAGCCTGTCATAAACATTTCATTCATGCACTTGGTCTATAGCACGATGACAGGGCTCTTCATCTGCCTTTGTTAGCCCTGTTGCCCTAAAGCAAGTTATTCAAGCTCTCAAATACTTACCTTTCTCATTTCTCAAGTGAGAAGGTGATATTGGCTGAAGAGAATGGGCTATGGGGTTCCTAAATTTCCTTCCCCAACATTTTCTGATTCAGTAACAAGATTGCTCATTTCTTATCTGACATAAGAGGTTTCTTTTTACTCACAATCTCAACTTGAGTTGTTTTTTCCATTTGGTGTGTGTGTTGACCAGTATACTCAAGTAAACTAGACCTGTATCATTCATTATTTGCAACTCTTTGTTAACGTTATGCATTAGTTATGTCAGGGACAAAAGCTAAGACATAAAGTCTGTAGATAGTAGGAACAGCTAATGTGTATTGAGCATATATTATATGTCAGATACACTTCTAAGCACTTGTATGTATATATATTAGATTTTGTAATCTGCACAGTAGCCCCAAACTAAGTACTATCATTAGCTCCATCTTACAGGTGAGGAAACTGAGGCAGTTTGCCCGAGGTTATGCCATCATTGGTTGTTGTAGCTTCTGAGCCCTGCTCTCAACCACTCTTCTTTCTACCTCCCAGAGGATCAGGATTTTGCACAGCAGCTACTCTTCATCTTCACAGCAAGGAGGTAAACAGGTGGTATGAGAGGTCAAGTTGGCATTCCTAGAAACCACAAATGCTCGGAGATCAGAACAAGTCCATCTTTCATTTACCAAAAACCTATTTTGCACCATCAAGATCATCCTTTGTGGTTCCTTTTCTCAGCTTTCTCCTCTCCTAAGTCAGATTTAAAAAAAATTAGGATGATAGTTGTGGCAATACGGGTTGGAAACTGGGTCATTTTTCTAAGATCATCTTTCTTTGCCAATACCATTTTTGAATTCCTTCTGAGAACTAAAAAATAAACAAGCAAACAGACGATGTGGAACAATCTGTGGCAGATGGTTATTTTGACTCTAGGTGAGTCTTTGTCATTCTGGGAAATAGAAATTATGGCTTTCAATAATCATCTGTTATTTCAGCCAACTGCCAGCTAGGAACTACTGTAGCAATAATAGTTTAAGGTGGGGGAGAATTTTTTTTTTTTCCCTTAGAGATTAGTACATAAACTATTTTCATTGGAGTTCTGTGGAATTTTCAATGTCCAGTGTGAGGGGGTATTCTGTAGTAGTTCTTGCTATGAGAGTGATGCTACTGAGTATAAAGAAAAAATCTAACAGTGCATTTGGGGGTGAGAGAGGTGAGATGAAATTAGGCTTAAAGAATAACTTAGCCCTCTTCTCAAGGTTTAGCTTCCCCTGGAAAGTACGGCAGTAAACAGCTAAACCATAGTGTTCATTACCAGCGCAAGTCCCTAATTAATTTATTTTATGTTAATTAAGTTTATAATTATATAGTAAAACATTTACTTTCTCCCTCAAGAAATTGACTGAATCTTCTGAAGGGGCTTTGTGACTGTAATTTAGGTGCAATTAGCCAGTTAAATTTAGTTAGGGTTTGGTTCATTTAGCTGCTGCCGAAAGATACTAGAGAGGCAACAACCAGCATCGTCTTGGAAGGAGCCAGTCTGGGTAGAGAGGGCATGTCCCTGGAGGCTTTCCTTTTGCCTTAGGATAACTACTTTGGGTGTCTAGGAGAATTGAAACCTGAATATCTATTAAGGTGTGGTTTCATAATTATCATCTATGTCTGTTCCTCCGTTGGGGAACTGTCGAGTCGGTTCCACAGTAAAGGATAAAGGCAAAATTATTTTGCAAGAAATGTGTTTGTGGTCCTGGAATTAGAACTGAAGCCAAGGAATGGTTCACAGACATATTCCACCACGGGTGTGAAGTCCTGACCCTTGCCAGCATTCAGGTGCCAGCAGCCACCGTTTTGGCATGGAGAATCATCTCACCTCCTGAGACAGGAGCGAGGGGGCACGCAGCCACCTGCAGAGCCATCAGCTGTGCTTCTGCACAGCCTCCTCCAGTGGCCCTAGAGCTTCTAACTCTCAGTTAGGGCCAGCATTTTCCAGGAGGATGGATTTGGAATTTTTGAGCAAAATTCTCTTCTATGACTTTACTTCATAAGTCATGACAAAGCATCTATTTGGTCCTGTGATTTAGAATGCAGTTGAAAGTTACCATTTGCAGTGGCTGCTGAGCTGAGTGGAGGCAGGGCTGGAGTTCACTGCTGGCAAGTTGTAATGGAAAAGTGGAAAGCAAGAAGGTGCTCCAGTTGGTTCTGGTCTTTGAAATGGGTAAGATTTTTTTTTCTTTACTCTAGAATTGAATAACTAAGGTGCAGAGAGGTCTTCTGACATGGCCAGCATTTCACAGCTCAGGAGAGAAAGAGGTAGAATCGAAACACAGGTCTGTCTGCCTTTGGGCTGCTTCTGGTTATTTAAACAGCCAGCTAGGTGGTTTTCGTTTAGACATCACTGTAAAATCACCAAGGAAGATAAACATGTGGGGGTTACTTGACTTATTAAAATGCTCATTCCAATGGTAGCTATAAGTCCAGATGGTCCCTGACTTAGGATGGTTCGGCTTAGAAGTTTTCGACTTTACAATGGTGCAAAAGTGATTTCCCTTCTGTAGAAAGAGGTATGATACTCTCTCATGATGCTGGGCAGGGGCAGTGAATCATCCCCAGTCAACCCCCAATCAGGAGGGTAAACAACTGATACTTGGCCTTTTTCTGTGTTGTCAGATGATTTTGTCCAACTGTAGGCTAAAGCAAGTGCTCTGAGTATGTTTTAGGTAGACTAGGCTGAGCTACAATCCTTGGTAGGTTATGTGTATTAAATATATTTCTTTTTTATTTCATATTAACATGAGGGTATGAAGGTTTAGGTGACAATGTTTGCATTTGTTAGGTAAGGTCCCTGTTGTAGTTGTGTCCCACACCTAGGAGGTGTGTTAAGTACCTTTATATCATACCTGTTAGATAGGAGCATACTACTCTCTTCCCTCCTTCTCCCTTCTCCTTTCCCCCAACTTGAATTAAATTGAGTTTTTCTCTTGTGTGGGCCTATATTAGTTCATCACTAGCCTCATATTAGTATTGGGTACATTGGATACTTGCTTTTCCATTCTTGAGATACTTTACTAAAGATAATGTTCTCCAGCTATATCCAAGTTAATACAAAAGCTGTAAAGTCTCCATCTTTTTATGGCTGAATAGTATTCCATGGTATACATATGCCACAGTTTATTAATCCATTCATGGGTTGGTGGGCACTTGGGTTGTCTTATTAAATGCATTTCTGGCTTAGGATACTTTCAAGTTATTTAGATGTCTTAGGACATAACCCCATTGTAAGTTGAGGAGTTTCTGTACAGTTTTGGGACCTTGTAAAGTTACAAGGATGGATGATAAATGGCCATAATTGGGAAGAATGAAAGAAAAACTAATTTATAATCTAGTCATTTCTGCTAAACACATGTAATTACACACCATCCTTTCATCTATGTGACACTTTAAAGTTTTTACTGCTTTCGCATGAGGAAATGCATTTGTCCACCACATGTTTTTCAAGGCATTGAGTGCTTTGTGTGGATGTCAATTCCTGTTTTAAACTAAGAATGTGCATAGGGTTACAAGGAAAATAGCCTTTCCCTTTTAATCACTTTGACTTAGCCAACAACTTCCTGTAAGTGTTGGAAAACATTCCTTGAAATAATGTCATATGTTTTGGATACATTAAATGTTTATTCTCTAAAAGCATCTAAAGTGCATTGTTTTTTCAGTGTCTTAGGTCCGGTTGAGTTTTGGTGTGGTGGCTATGATTCTTAACTAAGTGGTTATATTTGGAATGCCATAGCGCCTCTCTATCCTTTATTTAAGAAGGAAAATAAACTGTGAAATCTGCTGTGCGTGTGTAAAAATTCATGTACTTTACAATCCAGAGTTTTCTTGACATGTGAATTGCACCCGAACTAAAGAATTAAGAAGCGACCTGCTGTACTCCAACATGAAGGAGAAGAGGGAATCTTTCAGAAAGGGGTGTTGCCCCATAAAACCCTGAGGTCAGCACACTGCAGCTTCTGTAAGATGCTGTTGAGCCACAGTAAAGACAGGGAGGTAGGACTGGGAGATAGCACGAGCTCTTTCTAAAACAAATTCTTTGAGCAAATAAAAATGTCCCTGACAGTAGAGGCTTCTAGAACTGTGGGATTAATTTAAGTCAAGTTAGGGGTTTCACTGGCTGTCTTAGTCTGAACACATACAAGGCTGTGACTCTGAGATTGGCTTTGTGCTTTTCAAATTTCCTATTGAGAACCCTCTTTTGGATTGAGTAAGCTTTGCTTCAATGGGTCTTTTCAAAGTGGGTTATCTGCTGAACTTAAGAAGCACGCATATTGATCAGCTGTTGCAGAACCCTGCGGGTCCCACCAAGTGTGGATGGTGTCCTTGGTGGAGTAAAAGAGAGGCTACTTTTGCAGACTGATGAGCATTTCAGAGATCTGCTCTCATAAGCCTGGCTAGGATAAGACATGATGACTGAGGTTTAACCGGATATGGTTCCCCCAAGGTCTGATCTGGGACTTTCAATTTCTCTTTACAGAAAAGTATCCAGTAATGCGCAGGTAGACTGAAAAAGTGCAGATGACCAAGCACCATTGCAACCTTCCCTTCCCTAGTAGCAACAGAGTGCCAAGTGAGCCTTTGGTGACCCTGCTGCAGAGGCGAGGCATATTTTAATTCTTGTTCCAGCTAAGTAACAGATGAGATGGTGGAAGCCCTGCTAATGGTCGTTCTGGGGAACAGGTGCCATGTTTGGGTGAAGGACCACCTTTCTTCCTTGTCCTCTTTTGTCTCTGGGTTTGGGCACATCTACTTCCCTGGATAAAATGTTGTGCCCAGAGAAGTGTCTTTGAAGCCTGGAAGCTTTCTGCTCACTGTCCTCCCCCCCCCCACACACACACAAAGTCAGCGTGTATACCTACAACAGCCATGGGAAACAGATCTGCCGCCCTGCCTCAGTCTGGAAGTGAGACCCTGGGCAGTGGGTTGTTAGTGTCTTTGCTTGTGGGCGGTTGGGGGTGGTGGAAAATGGCAGCAGCACATGGGGAAAGGGACACCATTGCGTGACCTGTGAGTGACCACAGAGACTAGGCTCCTTGACAAGCCTTGGTTCAGCCTCCTGAATGAAGATTTAGACAGTTTCCCCTGTGGGCTCCAGATCACAGGATGGCATCCTACCTTCCAAGAAGTCCCTGGCCAGACAGAACACACAGGCTTTGCTTTTTATCCCGCTCGCAGACAGACTTGGCGTAACTCAGTTCATTGTAGCATTCATGGACTTTATGACCCTCACCTGTCCTTGTTTTGCATTCCAGAGTACTTGGTTCTTGGCTGAGGTTTATTATCTTTCCCACTTAGCTAGTTTCAGTGGAGATGGGATTTATTCAAGCGAGTGTCATTCGTTTGACCCCCTCTTGGTTTAATGGGGAGCACCCGAGATCTGACTTCTGGGATTTGTCACCGTCCTTAGGGACGTTGCCCACACAGAAGCCTCTCTGCTGTTGCTTTCTTAGCAAGAGCTCTAAATGTTGAAGATCTTCAAACTCCATTCCTGAAGCACTGCTTAGGGTTCCTAAGGACAAAGTGTTGCTGTATGACATTTTATTTTTACCTATTCTCTTCTTTCTAGGCTCAGCTTAAACTTGAGCTTGGCTTTATAGTCCTGTTTTAGACCCTTAATTTCTCTATTTTTACCATTCAATAATCGTCACTGTCTTTGCCTGCTTGAGGTTTCTTGAAGTGCGTCAACAGCAACTGATTTTTCTTTTGTATTCCTCCTTCTCCTCTTCCTCCTTTCATCTCCAGATCTTCATCTTATCATCATCTTCCTCACACACCTCTCACTGACCTTTCTCGTGCGTCTTTTGTTGTATGTTATTTACTTTTGTAGAAATTTACTCCCTGGTCTGTTGAGGTCTGTGGCCCGCAGTTTCATACAATTGAACAGAGCCAAATAACTCAAATTATGTGTCTTTGAGGTTGTTGGAGATTTTATGTAGTTATAGGATAATGTTTGGACTCTGTAGGTTCTAGTGCTCTGGCTTCACATACTCTGAGGAATTCCGAGATAGAGTATTTTGGTACAAATTAAGTTAAACACAGGATCCATGGTGCAACAGCAAGTATACACCCTTGTACTGTAAAGTCGATGTTGCTGTGTTCACATGTGCTAAATATTTGAGTCACTGGTAAGCTTCTCTGGACTCAGAATTGTGGGATGATATCTTTAAGAAAATGTCATTTCACTCTACAAAGAGCTACCTTATGGATTTTGTAATAGAAGTTAATTGAAGTAAGCCAAAAGTTTGGAACCCCCCCCCAGGGGAAAAAAATAGATTGATATAGATGTCTCAGAGGGATGGTAGTGAAGCCTTCTGAAAATCTGAATTCCCCTCAAATTATAAACTCTTTTTTTTTCTATTCCATCTAAAACATTTGTACTTAACAGGTGATTCCATGGATGGGCAAGGATATCCATCTTTAGACGTGTTCCCCATCCCATGTGAAGTGTCAGAAATGGTAGTTGCCAAGTCCTTGGACACTTGTCACCAGGCCCTGCTGATTGGAGTACATTTTCCTTAGAATCATTGAATTTTAATTGTGCAATAACTTTGGCTTTCCTTACTCATTCTTGCTTTGCCAAGAATGTTGCGTTTCCTACTTTAATTTTCATCTCATAGCTAAACTTCATTTGGCAAAGTCAAACCATAGCTCTTCCTTTCAAAGCCTCTTTAACCATCCTCAGCCATGTACTTTTTAGTTTTTCATCTTCAGATCAATGGACAACAGTTTTCTTTTTCCTTTGTCCCATGCCCGCTGTAATTTTGCTCACAGTGAGAATGAGAATAAACCAAGTTTAACACCTTTCCCCCAGGAGCTTACAGTGCTCTAGGAAGCACTCACTGGGTGTCCATGCGTCTAACTCTGTAGTTTCCAGTGTTTTTCTGGGCACATATGTGATCTGTGCTGGAAGCTTTAGGGTGACTGGATTACCCTGGTCACCAGTGAGAGCCAGCAGACTCTGCACTGCGGTCCGCCCTTCTTTCTCCTCCACTCCAGTTCTGTAGTTGAATGTTTGTCCTCTCTGGAAATTAAGTTGAAACTTAATCCCCAATGTGCCAATATTGACAAGTGTGGCCTTAAGGGGTGATTGGGTCATAATGGATTAATTCATTCATGGATTGATAGATTAATGGGTCATCATGGGACTGGGACTGATGGCTTCCTAAAAAGAGGAAGAAAGACCTGAATTAGCATGCTCAGGCTCCTGGGCATGTAATGTCCCACTCTGGCCTGGGACTCTGCAGAAAGTCCCTACCAGCAAGAAGAGCTTCCCCAGATATGACCCCTCAACTTTGGACTGAGGCTCCATAACTGTACAAAATAAATTATTTTTCTTTCTTTCTTTTTTTTGCAGTTTTTGACTAGGGCTGGGTTTGAACCCACCACCTCCAGCATATGGGGCCGGCGCCCTAATCCTTTGAGCCACAGGCGCCGCCCTATTTTTCTTTATTAATTATACAATTTCAGGTTGCTGTTATAAGCAACAGAAAATAGACTATGACAGAACTCTCCAATAAAACTCAAAAGTTTAGACATTACTATTGTGAAAACTAAAATACGTTCAGCCCTTGCTCTTTGCCTGAGGCAGTGCTGGGCATATGAGGTGTCTGGACAGGCTCCCTTTACTCTCCTATGGGATGCAGTCTGGGATACAGGGAAGCCAAAAGAACAAAAATACAAGTTTTAAAAGGTACACAAGGAAGCCCATGAAGGAAAGCAAAGGCCAAAGAGTAAGAGAATGGTGAACTAATACTTGCAGGAGATGGCTTTTGCACTGACCTTGAAGAATAGTCAAGGCTTATAGAAAGAACTCGGTTGGTGGATGGAGGTCTCAGGAGAGGGGATGGTACGGGGACAAAGCACATTCTTTGAAAGCAAAAGGGGCGTTTGAGGAATGAGTAAGTAACTTCCAGACGAAGCTGTGGGCTGACGATTCTGCGATTCAGAATTTAGATTCAGCTCTCGCACCTCATTCTTGGGTGACCTTGAACTTTGTATCCACCACGTTGGGTCACGTACAAAATAGAAAAAGCAACAACAGTAAGTTATAGTTGATGCAACAACTAACAGATATTAAATGCTCCACACACGTCACATTGGGACACGTGGTGTTTAAACTCAGATGCTGAGAATTGCACCTTGCTCAAATCTAACTTCCCAAAGTAGAGCTTTTAAATAACCCACTATTTCCTAGACAACTAACCTTAGGAGAACACAGGAGTTTGTTTTCTCATTTTACCTAGGAAACATTTTCCAGAAGACACAGGGAATGTTCACTTTGCTTTCCAACGAAGGTGAGCTGCTACGCTGGAGGCCCAGCCACCAACCCGTTTCCAGTGGCACCATGCCACGTGGATGCTCAAGTTGGCAGTTTTCTGCTTGAACTCTCCGAATGACAAATGTGATAAGATTTGCTTTTTTAGATAGCAGCTGCATCTTTCTTCCGTTCTCTTCGCTTCCTTTGGACTCAGCAGTTTTCCTTTTTGCTCCAGATAAATTGCTGTTAATTTAAATGTACTGCAGATCCTCGCCATTTTACGGCTGATTGCTTCTGAGTGATAGGAGGAAAATGTGTGCGCGTTTGAATGTAAATAAATTTAAATGTGTTGTGAGCCAGTGGTTAAAAAGCAGAGCGCTTCACTGACCTCCAGCCCCTCCCTTTCGCAATCCTTCCCTTTGAAAAGGTCAGTGAATAAGATCCTAAATCAGCAAATAGCAGAGGTTGAATTTTAGAGCGCATCCGTTTTTTTCTTTCTCTGTTTTCAACTTTCCATCGCATTTCTTAGGCAGCACCCGCTTTACCCCTGTTCCTGTCTAGCTCAGCCAGCGCCTGCAGTAGTGGCAAAGTTTCTCTAAAGTTGTTTTTGATAACAGAGCCGATCCCACGGTAACTGCCATGCACCATCGGAATGCTGCAAATGCTTCAGAATGTCACATTGTCAAAATATCTATATTTCAGGCTTGTAAGCTAGACAGCTCGTTTGGCTGCTAAACCCACAAGATGTTCAGCCATTTGTTGTGGTCTAAAAACTTTCCCTCTCACTAGGACAAAATAATCATCTATTGTTTTATATCATTTTGTGGTCCCTTTCTTGAGTTTTTTCATAACAGGAGAGGGTAAAAGTCATGAGATCCTGGTGGGTAAAGTGGGGGCTTGTTTGAATTTCACTATCAAGCTCCTAGAAATATTAATAGTAAGCACCAGGCATGTTTCTTTATAGAAAAGTCAACTCTTAAAGTCAAACCAACTTTTCAGTGTGTGGTGGGCTATCTTTAGTTGGGGAGTAGCGTTTGAAGATCAAGGCTATCACAGGGGAGGCTAACTTGCCCTCCCTGAGGTGACAGGTGGCAGAAGTGGCAGTTTGAATGCAGACACTGCGTGTTGCTTGCGATTGTGACAGGCTGGCTTTTCCTCACCAGGAAAGCATCATGTGTGTTTTTATGGTGGCTTCGCTTGTTTTTATGGCGTGGCTGTGGGGAGCTGAGATCTGCTCTTTTGGGAAGGATGCATCATAAAAGGCAAGCAGAAGAAGGTTGGGAGTGCTATCTGACAGCCACGGAAATAGGGGCAAATGCAACTGCGGCCTGAGTCCAGTAGAACTTAGGGCAGTCCGATGGAGCTGACATCTGGCAAAGTCGTCTGTATTTCCCAGTTGTTGTAATGATTGAGCCTGGATGGGCTTGGGGCAGGAAAATGGCAAATAGAAACAAAGGAAGAATGGCCTGGTTCCTGCTGTAAACACTCTGGGGTTAGTAAACTCTTAGAGTCATAAATTCATTGGAAATAAGGCTTTATAGTAGCTGCCGTTTAATTCTCGTGTCATTTTTAAAAAATCAAATGCCTTTCAAAATTGAATGTACAGAGGAACTAGTCATGGAATCAACAAATCTTTTTATTTCTGGGTGATATCTTATTTGTCACATCAGTTTGTCCAGTTTTTATTGACAAACTTGACATCCTCACATTAATCCTTATATTGTTGCAGTGGGAAGGAATTTGAGCTCCACCCTTTGGAAATCTAAGGAGTTTTTGGTTTATTACTTTGGCTGGCCAGTCCTAAGTGCCCAAGCCCACTCTTCACACTAGCTCTCGCTGTTTGCCTGGAGGCTAAACTTTTAGAATGAGACTGGAGCTAGATATGAAGGTGAATTAATCAGCACCACTGAGCTCTTCCTGAATTCTCAGGGCACTGAGGGAGCTTAAATCCATAAATGATGTTTTGGCGTTTGTACTGAGTTCTTTTTCTGAGTCTTGGAAGGGCAGGAGAGAGAAATGCCTAGCATTTAGGCTCTGTGGATTCTTAGGGTTGTGAATGATGATGCAGATTCGTGGTGGTAGTGACAGCTCTGGAGGCAGATGACACCAGCAGTTGGCAGACCAGGCACCAGGTGGAAGAAGATGAAGGGGGCTGCAGGGTGGGGTTTAGAGGTGCCTTCCAAAACTGAACTTGAAAGTTTCTTGGGGGATTCTATGATGATGGCATCTATTTTGTCACTTACGAATTTAATAAGATGCATGCAAGGTACACACAGAATTAATGGACCAAAACCTACTGTATTGCACTGAGTTTTCGTAGGTAAGTTTGGAGAGAGCTTGTCCTCTGCCCATTGTCTCCTTCTGGCATTTTGACATGGCAGGGTGGCTATGGAATCACAGATCCTGCCCGGCTGGATTCGGGCACTACGTCCTATCAGCTGTCAGCGCTTGGGCCTCTGTTTCCTCACCCGTAAAGAGTGGAAAGTACTATAGAGTGTATCTCATAGGGCAATTGGGAAATTTAAAAGGCCAGTTTGGGCACAATGCTTAGAAGAGAGCCTGGTGCAAAGTAGAACAGCTGATATTTATTGAGAAAATTATTTGCTCGTCTTTATCTGTGGGTCAAGAAAGTGTTTGAAGTCAAAAAACTCCATTTCCTTTGTTGATTTTATTTTTTTGGCTGGGGCTGGGTTTGAACCCACCACCTCCATCATACGGGGCCAGCGCCCTACTCCTTTGAGCCATAGGCACTGCCCCATTTCCTTTGTTTTTGTATCATCTATCACGGTGTCTACTGTCTGGTCAGTGTGCAATGAATGTTTACAGATTTGCTTTATATTGGGTTTTATATACTATATGATTTATATACTGTATGTAATACATGCATATACTATATGTCTTATATTGTATATATACATTTACAATATATAATATGCTATACGTTGTATGCTACATATGTTATATAAGATATATGTATGTCACTTTCTATATATGTCTCAGATATACTACAATGCTTGCTTAAATTTAGGCAAAAAGAATCTCAACACTGGTATTTCACCAGTTAAGTTCACCAGTCCTCTGGTCTAGTTGCTGAGGAAATTGTTAGTTGTTTTAGAAATAATTTGGTTAAAAATAGGTGGGGAAAAGAATCAGGATTTGGGTAGATATTTGTTGTTGAAACTAACTATCCCCTGTGCAGGCAAATGTAAAAATTCTTCAGGGGTCATCCATGTCATGTACAGAGTTTTCCTCCTGAGATTAAGCTGCTGACATCTGATATAGTTGTGGGTGGGGCCGTATGCAAAAAACCTTTGCATCTTTTCCCCATGGCTCATGTCCCAAGTAAAATTGGTTTTAAGCGTAAAACGAAGTTGCTCCATAGGAGAGGCCCATCTTCTGCCAACATATGTTCTGTTATTATAAATTGCTTTGTGTTTTAAAGCATATCCCATATCCTACGTTGTGTCTTATTTTTGCCGTTTATTTATTATGTTCATTTTAAAAGTGATTGTACTTGTATGTTAATATCTGTTGTTTTTTTTTCCTTTGGAGCATGACTTATGTTTTATTTTGTGTTTCTTTTAGGTTTTGTTTTGTTTCATAAGATCCCACTGGATGGGTAGCTGAAATAAAGAAAAAGAGAGAAAGGGGCGGTGGTGCTTGTTGGTTGATGCTGCCCTGTTAGCTGGACTCTTGGGACTACAGTTGGCTTCTCCTGGGAAGCGCTGCTTATTGGGGGTTTCTGGTAGATGCGGGCGGTGTGTGGAGGAGGTGCAGTGAGAGACCTGCGTATGATGTGAACGGTGACTGGGGAGCACCGGTGCAGAGGCAGCTCCCAGGCAGCTCAGCAGCACCTCAAGAACACATCTTACATTAATGCTTCTCTTCTGTTTTAATAATAGTTCAAATGCAAAATTGAAATGACATTCCATTGGATTGTGCTTCTCTTCTGAAAAGTGTGCTGTTTGACCATACTGGAAATGTATTGATTTTAATTGCTTCTGTTTATTAAAAGGTAAACTGCAACATTTAAAAAAAAATCTAAAGTTGAGGTCAGGTATAGAAGTGCTCACTAAACAATGTAATCGACGTTTAATAAATGTTTTAGTATCATTTTTCTCTTCTCTAATCAGTCCTGAATTCAGAGAGTTTGACTTTCCATTTACAGCACCATGACTAAAAGAGTTAAGGTCATATCCATCATTGCCTGGGGGACTTAAGGGGGTCATTGAAAGGTTTTTTTTTCTTTCACTGGCAATAAAAGCCAAACTTTTAGGTAAGGTCTCAGAATCATGCAATGCTAGTGATTGCCTTAAGCTCATCAGCTGGCAAAGAAGCAGCAGCTGTTTGGTGGGGCTATAGATTGAAGTTAGGCATAGTCGGTTTCAGAACAACTAAAAGAATGAAATATATGCATATGGTGAAATTACAAGCTTGCCCCTTTTTATTTGCCCTCTGTGATCCACCTGCTTTTTAGAAGTCGGCCGAGTGAGAAGGCCACAGCTTCTCATGCTGTTTGCATTACAGGATTGCAGCTTTTCTATTCTGAAAAGGCCTGGGAGCAGAATGGCTGGCCCGCTGTGAGCGGGAGAAGAGGTTCTAAGACGGATAGTCCTCCTGCAACATACTGCCCTACCACTGGGTTTTCATGCGTAGGAAAGCTCGTATCAACCCCAGTGGCAAAGAGGTGTCAGGTCGCTAATGAATATGTGCTTTATAATGTCCTCCTTCATTGCTGAGAGGGCAACCTCAGAGCTGCAATTCCTGTATCCCCCGGAGTCTGACCCTGAACACCTGTTTCATTCACTTCACCATGACAGTGACCCTAGTGTGCTCTGCTCCCTCTGCACCAGGCACTACCCTCGCCCTGAAGAGAGGTTTGCTGTCCCCCCACCCTACTCCACCTCCAACCTTTCTCATTACGGGGACTCAGGAGCAAGGCCCTGGAGCATTTCATCTGCAAACACAATCAGCTCTGATGTGTCAGACATGGCACGTGTGTGCTGTGGCTGAATTGGAAACTTATTGACATTTAAAAAAATTCTTCTTTGGGGAGGAAGTAGTTGCTCACATTCTGCAGCTTAGCTTTATGGATTTATAGATTTTAACTAGTCCAACAGAGTTTGAGACGTTGTTTTGAATCCTGTGTAAACCCAGGCATTAGTCTTAATAAACCATGATCCATTTAGGTACCACTTGATATAAAAAGAATATCCATAATGAATATTTTATACTGTATCTTTTACATTAGCCACTAAATATGTTATTGCTCAATGTGGACCTTTCACAGAGCCCTATGGATTACAGCCCTTAATCTGGCTTCTCCATCCCCGTGCCTTAAAGAGGGACATTTTCTCCAAAGCATAAATGTGCTGCTACTTCTCGAAAGTTGTCTTTCCAACTGCATTCAAGTGTAAGGGCAGCTGGCGCTTGGTCCGAGGGGGGTCCCAATATTCTCCAAATTCTCGTTTTCTTGTTTGCTGCTAAATGACAGTTCCTGTCACTACTAAGATTTCGATCTTTCCCAAAGGTGTTGATTTACAAAGAGGCCAGCTAATAGCAGAAATCCTGACCTCTCAAAGAAAAATGAAATTCAAACTGTGAGCCAGGCAGGGGTTCAGTATGGCCAGGGTTCTTAAATATCGGCCATTTGGCACAATTTTTTTTAAAGCTTTTATGCTATTCCATGGAGCCATAAAAAGGCCATGGGTTGTTTAAGACTATTTTACAAGCTTCATAGGCCCACAAGGAAAAAAAAAAGAAGAATATTTGTATTCAATAGCTAGAAGGATTGCAGGGTAGGTTTTTGTTTTAAAATGGAAAGAAGTGAACAGATAAGGCAATTCAATATATCCAAGATCAGTTGACATCTCCTAGGGAATGGTGAAAACAGCAGGCTATTAGAAAATTGTTTCATATGGTTCTTGAGATCTTTTCTTTTCTTTTTTTTCTTAATGCTTAAAGACCACAATCAGTAACATAGCTTCTCTTTTCTGAACTCTAGCTCTCTCCCTTTCATCCTGTACTTTTTATGTCCCCCGTAAGATTTGTGCTTTCTTTTAGAGCTTCCCATGGCAGGCATTGTGTTTTTGCAGCATTAGAGAAGGAGAGGGGACATTTTTGCTGCAATCAAGTCTGTCACCCTCCAACAAGGATCTGGCACCTCAGTGCCAGGGAGGTGTTCTAAATGAACAAAGGGGTCAGGGGGGCCAACATCCACTCCCCCAGAGGAGCAACTGTCTCCAGCCCCAGCCAACCATGCCCCACAAGAATGGGGGTCCAGGTTTCCATTTTTCCCCCAATTCTCCTGATTCTTTAAAAGAAACACAAACCCTGGGATTTTTGTGTGAAATGTCCCTATTGCTTTTTTTTTTTTTAAGAGACAAAGTCTCACTTTGTTGTCCTCAGTAGAGTGCATGGTGTCACAGCTCATAGAAACCTCAAACTCTTGGGCTTAAGCAACTCTCTTGCCTCAGCCTCCTGAGTAGCTGGGACTATAGGTGTCTGCCACAACATCCAGCTATTTTTTATGTTGCAGTTTGGCCTGGGGTGGGGTTCAAACCTGCCACCCTCGGTATATGGGGCACCTTCCTCACTGAGCCACAGGTGCTGTCCCAATGTCCCTATTGTTAAAATGTTGGCTCAGTTAATTTCAAAACATTTTATGGGCCAAAAAAACATGTCTCTGAGCTTCTAGTTTGTTGCTTTTGTCTTAAAACACGATCACTGTTCTTTCACTCTATCCTTCTGTCTTTCCTTTGCAAATTTACTCTTCTTTCTTCCTGAAAATACTGCGGAGGGCTTTATTGCAACAAGCTATGAAATGAAGTTTAGCAACCTAGTGACCTGCAGCACGTGGTTTCCTGTGACTCCCACCCAGCTGGGAGTCCCACTCCGATGCGACCCTAGGCCCTTTCACCTTGCTGGGAATTTTCCTGCAACATTGTCTCCCCACCATTCCCTGATTGGCCAAAGACATCCTAGTAGTCCTTCCTCCTGTTTTGTCTGACACTAATTCCTTTTCACCAGCACCCTTGTTTCCTGCCCTAGTTGGGTGCCACCAGGCTTAGATGGCCAAGTGCACGTACTGTTTTCCTGGGTGTCCCTAACATACTGGCGTGGCCACTGGTAAATGGAAAACAGGTATCATCTTCAGGAGACATGGTCCAGGGCCTTTATCTTATTCACCCTCCATTGAATACCCCCCCTAGGCCCTTCTCAGGCAGCTGAGATAGACTAAGAAACACCCCCTGTCATAGCAGGAGACATCAACTCTGTGACAACAACAAAGTAAAACAGTCTAACGCTAAGGAAGATTCCGCTCTCAACAGGAAAAATGAATCTCGACATACATTAGGGAAAATCGATTCAGGGGTTTTTATTCCCAGTCTCCCAGCAGGGACTGATTTCATTTCTGACCCACTGAGATTTCTTTCCAGAAATAGGTAGCAAGGACAAGAGCTGAACAATCCCGGCCCGTCCCACAACATGGGCACAGAGGGAGTTTGCCTCTGCTCCTCACTCTTCAAGTAATCCAGAATCAGATTCACAGTGGCTGAGGTCTGCAGCATCTCAGAGACAGCAGAGGTGACAGTCAGTGGCATGGGGAGGAAATAGCGAAGGAGCCCGGGCCAGCAAATCAGCTTCATGCTGGGTGTGAGGAAGGGCATTGGAGGGACACCTGCTTTCCCTCTTCTCTCTTTATTTTCTTAGAATCTCTGAATTTTGTCGCTCTTGCTTACCTTCTAAATTGACCCCACAACAAAGTGAGAGGTGTTTTCTTTTCCTTTTTTTTTTTTTTTGCTTTATGGGTGGCTTTGCAGAATTATAACATACAACTCCCCCCACTCCCCCGCCCCCACAAAATGGAATGAAAATATTAGACGGGAGCTGTGCTAAGTTCCCTCACTCCATCGCAGGGTGGGGGGGGGGTTCCTCCTCCACCTGCTTTGGTGCTTCCTGTCTAGAACACCTCCCTTGGTTGTGACCTAATTCCTTCTCACTACAGTAAAAGTTAATTTCGTCTTGTTTTGTCTAGACCAGGGTTTTTCAACCTTTTTTATCGCACAGCACAATTGAGCCTAGAGTTAAACTTCAGCAGCACACTTAAATTATGTCGATCAAAAAAAGAGTAAAAAAAAAAATTATACTGTGCTTTGAACTTTTTTAAAAAATTAATTAATGAATGATGTTTAAAATTTTCATGGCACACCCAAGATCCTCTCATAGCACGTGCCATGGCATGCCGCTTGAAAGTGACTGGTCTAGACTCCAGATCCAGAAGGAGAGCTGTATCAGGAAAAGGGACTCCATACGATGTGGGGTCTCACAGGGTTGCTGCATCCAGCCCTGTGGGCAGGGCCAGTCATGTGCCGACAATGTCCCTGGAGGCTCTGGGGTTGTGTAGCTTGACAGACATGACTCTGAGGACACTAGTACAGAAGTAGCCATTCTATAGATTCTGTAGTGTATGTGATCTGCTAAGTTCACATACCTGTAAACTATGTCAGGTTTATCCAAAGGCACCTGGGAAGGTTAAAGACTACCCTGGATAGATCATGAACTTCATTTGCTGGGAGGCTTCCAGACTGAATTAGGTCGACAGAATTTCCAACCCAAAAAGTCACGTGAAAAAGGCGGTGACAGAGGCAGTTTTCCACAGAGGTTGGCCCATTTTCTTGTTTTGGTCTTCAGGGACAGAGGAACCTCCCAGTCATCTGCTGTTGACAGTGAGATCATTCTAAGTTTAATTCAGGATAATGTTGCAGCGTCTCTTGGCACGGCCGCTGGTGAGCACCTCTGACCCAGCACCTCCTCCCAGCCCTCCTGCACCACTGACTAGGACCGGAATCTTAGTTTCCATAAGGAAAAAAAAAAGTGTAGGAGAGGCAGAGAAAAGAACAGAGATTTTTCATCACCTTTATTTTAAGATAGTCCATTTGTGAACTGAGTATAAACAAATACAAAATAGCAAGAGACTCCCAAGAAAGACAAATCCTTGAGTTTCCCCCATCTCATGTTCAAATCCATTTGCTGTAATCCAGAGGCAGCCTGTGAATCATTCTCATGCCCTGTTTTTTCCCCTGTAATGTTCCAGGTTTTAAAGCCATCTTTTCACATTTTCTGTAAATAATGGGTAATCATTTTTTACGTTTTCTTTTTAGTGCTGTTTTAACAATGTGGATAGACCATAAATGTACTTGCTGAACTCATTCATTTTTAACAAGCCAATAAAGTTTTGTAACGCGTCTCCATGTGTCTTGCTTTTCTATAGATCCCGACACTTCCCTCCCTTCCTCCAGCATGTCCCCCGTGTGCCAGTGGTGGTGCTCGAAACGGAGGGTGTTAGAAGAAAGAGTGTGAAAACGTCACTGAGGGTTTGGGGGGAGTCCCAAACCCACTTTAGGTTCTGAAATAAATCGTCTCCAAAAAAGGATTTTTACAATTTCCATCAATATGAATTATACATTTATTGTTTACTGATTCTTGCATCAGAAATATTTTCCTTGGCAAAAAGGAAACCCTGGGGAAAAGAGTGTAAGATAATTTTTTAAAAAACCCTACATTCTGTGGGAAAACCCTTTGGTGTTTTAAAAACCTGGAATGACCCTGCTCCCAGGAAGAGGGTACACTCAGTGCTCTCTCCCTAGATTCAGAATGAATTTGTGGTCAAATAAATACAATGACTTATACTTTCACAGAAAGGAAGAGAGAGGGGCACAGTGGATACAGGGGGGAGATGCCGTGGGAACACGCCTGCTAGCCTGGTGATCACATTTCGTGTTCCTGTTGTCTCCGTCCTCAGGCCTGCTGCACCATCCCTGCTTCGTTTTCCCTTTGAGGACAGGACCTGAACGCAGGGCTTGTAGGCCCCAGCTCTGATTCATTAGAGCCTGCTGTCACCTTCTCATAATTGGGAAGGGGATTTTCTTTAAATGGAAGAATTGGGATTGGAGAACGTAATCCAGTGTGACCTAATGTTTTATCAAACCCAGTACTCTGCCCCTCTTTTAAGAGACTGATGCTTAGTGATGGTGCTGTGCTTTTTCTAAGTCTCCCTTTCGATTTGCTGAGCTGAGAACATGTTTCATAGTCTCGGCTGAGCATATAACACATCAAAACGTGGTATGATGATTTGAGCTGGTAGGCTCAGGTCCCAGGCTGTGCAAGTCTGAATCCCCGCTACACTCACAAGCAACGTGACCCTGAAGCAAGTTCTTTCACCACTCCACTTCTGTATCTCTCCATTTCCAAAGTGAGATGATAGTAATAGTACCTACCCCACTGTGCTCTTAGGAGAGTTAAATCAAATTCACCATCTACTGGCTATATGCAGATTATGTGGGTGCAAATAACGGAGACCAAATAAAAGGAAACTTCATTCCCTGGGCTGTCCCAGCCGTGGCCCATGCTGGGACGGCCACTTTGGAAGCTCCTCAGGAGTCACTATGATTCTGCCCCTGGATCCCTCTCTCGGCCCAGGTGATTCTTCCGCATTGATTCTACCACAAATGTGATTTTGATAAAATAAAAGGATCTGATTTGTTTGGGTTGTTCTGTAATAGTTTAATGGGTTCGAATGATGCTCTGTAATTTGAAGGTTCTTGAAGAAACAGCATTGAATATCTTATGCTGAATACCACTGGCCTCTTTGTTCTTTTATTCAGAATTTTTGATCATTGGAATAGGGTCTATAGTAACTTCAATTTATAAATCATCTATTTAAAATATTTTGCTGAGAATATAAATTAATAATTTGTCAAAAGATTGTTAGAAAGAAGATACCGTTTCAAGTTCCCTCAAGCCTGAGAAACACCTGTTTATAGGAAATGAGTTACATATAACTAGACTGTTCTTTTCTGATTTTTGAGGTAGTTTCTGGTACTCTAATAGGCCGCTCATGATTGGCCTAGGTAGAACTACTTTATATTTGGAGTAATAAAATTCTCTTTTCTTACTATTTTGTTAATTAGACTTTTTTTATTGTTAAATAAGTGGCATTGATGTTTTTACCAGCACTTAATTTAAGATCCTTTTACCATTGCTTCCATCTTTTCTAATACATTTTATTTTTTTTTTTAAATCATAGCTATATACATTAATGCAGACATGGGGTACAGTGTGCTGTTTCCATATATAACTAATTCATTTTAAAGTGAGATCTGTGACAGGATATAAGAGATAGTAATAGTGGGCACTGATTTCTCATTGTGTGCTTGATTTCTCTCTTAAATGCTTCGTGATCTTCTCAGCATCCTTATGAGGCCTACTCTAATATTGCCCATTATTTAAATATTAGGAGGATTGAAGCCATTCAGGGACTTGTCTCATTTCATCCAGCTGACAGTTAACACCAGGACTTGACTTCAGGCCATCTAGGTGTCAGAGCTGGTGTCATGAACAACTCACCCATGTGGACCAGAGTGAGGCCAGCTAGGTCTCTAGGGTACAACATGTAAGGTGGGGGTCACTCTCAGGGTAGTGCAGATGCCCAGTAGGTACTCCTACCAGCACTGGCAGTTAATCAGAGATTATTGGTGTAGAAAAGTAGAATGGGAAGATTGACTTAAGTCACTGGGGTGGCGTCCCTTGGTCCTAGCATGCTCTGCTCCCAGGTATTTGCACCACTAAGGAAACCCTTTGAGATCTCGACTTGCAAATATGCAGCATGGCAGTGAAATTGGCACGTGCTCTTTAAATTTTACTTTATGTAACAGAGACGTTGCATCAAGTATGTATTCAGTGCTAATTAGCTCACAAAAACCCAGAGCATGCCTGCTTTGTCCATGGTGGCCGAAGATAGCTTTGTTGTTTGATTGTCCTGGGGTCAATGTTCTCATCACTATTGAACTTGGGTACTTCCCATTCCTTTGGAGTGGTCCCTGCTTTCTGATGAGTGATCTTGAAGGAAACCATCTTGGTGGGGGGTGGAGGGGGCCAGATGGAACAGGGGTTTGAGGACACATCCTGCCACCTCTAGGAACAGGATCCAGACTTCAGAACGAGGTGTCACAAAGTGCTTGAGCTGTGCCTTGCCTTTCAGGCACCCAGAGGCAGAGCAGCATCAGAGCAGCTCAGTGATATCGAAGCTCCTGCCCTTGAACGTCCCGTCTGGCAGCACAGTGATTGAAAGAGACTGCCAAGGGCACACACTCATTTTCCAGTCATTTGGTTAAGTCCCATCTCACACGCTACAAGCCCCCAGAGCCTATGTTTACTGAATTAAAATCTCTGCCTGACCATAAATTAACGAATAGTAAATCCTCCCTCTGCTTTAAAATTTTTATTCTCTTGCCAAGGAGGAAAGGAGAAACCTCTTTTGTGTTCACGTACCACCCTTTATCTCTTTTCAATAATTCTCATCATGTTATGATCAGTCCTGCTGAATTATTAAATAAAAATACAGGCCACGGCTGTTTGCTTTAAGGATTATAAAGCAGCCTTGGGTAAATTCATACCATTTCATCTAAAGCCCCTGGGTTCAGGCTGGGTCGCCAGGACCATTTTACCTTTTCTAAGGAGCTCTAGGGTTTTACATGACCTGGGACACAGGACACAGCCTCTGAAGATCCTTCAGGCTTTTCAAAGATTATTCTCTGGGCACATTTTCTTTTTGGTATGTATGTCAGGCTCCTGGATCTTGGGGAGGTTGATTACCTCTCTGTCACCCTTCTCTCCACACTGCCAAGCTGAATGCTACTTGAATTCCACACTGGGTGTCTGAGCTATGCGTTGCACAGGCAGGTGCACCATGGAGGAGGCCCTCCGGGTATATTTGCCATTTCTGCGTGGGGAGGTGCCAGGTCTAACAGGGCTCAGCCGCCCCCATCTGGAACCCTATGGACAGCACCTGCCCTGCAGCTCCAGCTCTCGTGAGCCCCAGTAAGATGGTTTTCCTTACCTGTGCCTCCATCCCTAGAGGTGGCAAGGGTGTATCTGTTTCCAAGTGCATCGTCATTGCCTGTCTGTCCCTTTAACCTGCCTACATCTCTCTGTGTGGTCCTTAGAATACATCTCTTCCTTCAGACCATCTTGGGTGAAATTTTTTCCTTGAAAGGACCCCATCTGAGACATTTATTATTCTTTAATGTATCATCTCATTTTTCTTACATCACATGTATTCAAAATCTGGTAAATATTTAGTGTTGATTACAGTAGTTGACCCTTGAGCAATGCCCGGGTTAGGGACACCAAGCCCCTTCCTCCCGCACAGTTGAAAATCAGAGTGTAACTTTTGACCCACCTGACTCTCCATTACTAATAGCCTCTATTGACCAGAAGCCTTACTGATGACAGTGGAATAACACATAGACTGATATCAACATACATCTGATGAATTCATGACATGCCTAAGAGTTTCTTAGTTTTTTTCAATCTTTTCTAGGCTACATCGTTTATCTGTGAAATTTTTCAAATTGTGCCAAATCTCTTAAAATTTTTCCAGTATAGGTTATTTAAAAAATATCTACATGTAAATGACCCCATGCAGGTCAAACCTGTGTTGTCCTTAATGTATGTCAGGCGAGCAGCTGGGCACTGGTAGGTAGCTCAGCAAGCCAGCAGATGCCGTCTTTGGCCTCAAGGGCTGGGCCGGTACTGTTGCTGCCTCTAATTTACACATGAGAATGGCTTAGAAAATCAAGGACACACAAACCAGATTCATCTGCCTATAAAATCCCTGCTTCTGGCTCTGCCTCTCAGAGCCATCGACTGTCCTTTGCCCCTGGGGTGTCTCTGTAGCTGCAAGTTCTGAGCCACCATTAAACAGGCAGCTGCACGTCTTCTTGACTGGGATAAGCAAGAGCATCCCTGCCCTCGTTACCTATGTTCTTTTTCTTTCCCTTTTATCTTTGGTTTTAAAAACAATTCTCTCCTTGTTTTTTTAGTTCTCTTTCCACCCAACACAAACACCATCAATAAGCTTCATCCCTTAATTTTTACATATTAAAATTTTTTAATTGGTCAGATGGAATGTGCTGAGGAGAGATTGTGTGTGAGAGAGAGAAAAAGAAATGGAGAAAAAGAGTAAGCAAGGAGAGAGGCTCCGACCTGGGAAGAGCATATAATTCTCTCTCCAGCACATACATATCCACGGCATAGGAACGCTTCATACTTTCAGCCCTGTTAGATTTAATGGGAATTTAATCCCAGTCCAAAGACCTTTTATCTCAGTATCACCTGCCCAGTGCTCACTGTGCTGTAACCCTCCCAGCTCCTTTTAAAAAACTTTCCATGTTGTATTTTCGTGTGTGTTTTGTTTTTACTTCATTATAAATAGCAAGAAGTTTTGCTGAGAAGAAATGATTACAAATCCCAAAAGGTTGGTGTTCCGTTCTGAGCTCCAAGATGTAAGGATGGAGTGGATTTCAAATTTGGCGAAATCTCTGACTTGGCAAATGCTCCCATCCTTATTTATGACAGCTTGGAAACTTCCATTTTTCAGGGTTTATAAACGGTGCTGCTGATTTTGTCTCTTTTTTTCTATTTTGCTGGGAATTATGAAATAACCAGCCTGAAAGTTTCCTTGTAATGTTAACCCTCTTAGCAGAGGGAGAATGGGAGGCAAGCGAGAGAGGGAGAGAAGGTGTGGGAATTCGTGTGTTCTTTCTTGGTTATAAGGAGCTTTTTCCTTATTTTTTACAGGTAGTGTGCTTCCCTTTCCCCACCTTTCCATTAAAGTAAAACCTGGAAATCATGAGGCTTTAGACACAGAGAGTGATGACCTATGGTGGTCATTAAGACTTTTTTTTTTAATTTTAATGATAGATTTTATTTATTTATTTTTTGGGGGGAGGTTACAATGTGTTGTTTTTATATACAGTTTGGAGTGCTTACCTCAAACTAATGAATGTAGCTTTTGCCTCATTTACTTGATTGTTGTGTTAAGACATTTATGTTCTATACTTGATAGATTTGACCTGTATCCTTGCAATATGCTCCATAGGTGTGGTCCCACCATCTACCCTCCCTCTATCAAACCTCCTCTCTCCCCTCCCTTCCCACCTCATGTCTCTCCTTCATCCTGGACTGTAGTTGTGATCTAACTTTCATAAGGGAGGGCGAGTAAATATAAATTGGTTTCATAGAAGTACTGAGTACATCGGATACTTTTTCTTTTTTTTTGTAGAGATAGAGTCTCACTTTTTTGCCCTTGGTAGAGTGCTGTGGCGTCACAGCTCACAGCAACCTCTACCTCCTGGGCTTAAGTGATTCTCTTGCCTCAGACTCCCAAATAGCTGGGAGTACAGGTGCCCGCCACAATGCCCGGCTATTTTTTGGTTGCAGTTCGGCTGGGCCCGGGTTTGAACCCGCCACCCTCGGTATATGGGGCTGGTGCCCTACTCACTGAGCCACAGGTGCCACCCTACATTGGATACGTTTTCTTCCATTCTTGAGATACTTGACTTAGGAGAATATGTTCCAGGTCTATCCATGTAAACATAAAAGAAATAAAGTTTTTGACCAGTAGTTGTCTAAGGGACAATAAATCTTATCCCCAAATGGCAATTTAACAGTTGAGATTTTGAGATTCTGGGGCAAGACAGGTAATATAGAAGGTCTCAGAAAGTTTCCTCTAGTGGTATGCTAGGGTGTGCTTTCAGGGGCCTCTCCCCATGTTCTTACTACAGCATTGTCAAAAGGGAGGACCACTGAGAAGTCATCTCCTTCCCCTTCTCTCTTGCCCCTCTGCTTTCTTTCTCTTTTTCTCTTAACTCCACACTCAAAGCCTTGAAGCCCAGCCACTTTACGTTTTCTTCGTGAGCGCCTTTTTCTTTGATTCATGCAACCACATAGAAATTTGGGGCCTCCATTTATTGGGTGGAGTAGACAGGTTTTGCTAAACACAGGCAGTAGGAATTTTCAAATGTAGAATGAATCCTCTCAGAAACAGACACCAAGAGGGGATTGAAGCTGCAATATTTTTAGCAGGAGAAACCCATGGGTGAAAGAAAATGGGGAGGGTGTCCAAGTGGCTTCAAGAACATCCATCAGACTGCAGTGCAAGCATTCACCCTGAGTGAA
>CAUYQV010146966.1:0-23001 GCA_963574575.1 Galagoides demidoff
GCATTTATGGGGTACAATGTGCTGGTTTTATATACAGTTTGAAATACTTTCATCAAACTAGATAACATAGCCTTTACCTCACTTTCTTAATTATTGTGTTAAGACATTTATACTCTACACTTAGTAGATTTGACATGTACCTTTGTAAAATGCATCATAGGTGTGATCTTCTAAATGTACTGCTAAACTCAGTTTGCTAGTATTTTTTGTTTACATTAATCAGGAGTATTGGCCTGTAGTGTTCTTCTTTATGCTTCATCTCTGTCTTTTTCTGATGTCAGGGTAGTGCTGGCCTTGTAATATGAGTTTGAAATAAATCTCTGCTCTTCAGTTATTTTGAAGAATTAGAATAGGATCAATTCTTCTTTAAATGTTTTGTAGAATTCAATGGTGAAGTCATCAAGCTTTTCTTTGCTGGAAGTCTTGTTATTATGGCTTTGATCTCATTACTAATTTTGGGTTCTTTTTTCAAATGTTCTATTTTTTCATGGACTAATTTTGATAGGTTTTATGTGTACAATAATTTGTCCATTTCTTCTAGGTTTTCCAATGTATTGAAATATAGTTCATAATAGCCCATTAAGTTTTTTTTTTATTTCTGAGGTCACAGTTGTTATTGTCTCTTTTTTCATTTCTGATTTTATTCATTTGTGTCTATTCTCTTTTTTCTTAATCTAGGTAAATGTCAATTTTTTCTTTTCAAAAAATAACTTGTCACTTTGTTGATCTGTTGTAATTATTTTTCATCTCAATTTCATTTATTTCTGCTCTGACCTTTTTGTTTCTTTACATCTGCTAATGTTGGGTTTGTTTGGTTCTTATTTGTTTAGTTCCTTGACATGAACTGTTAGGTTGTTTATTTGAAATCTTTCTAATTTTTTGATATAGGCATTTATTACTATAAAATTCCCTCTTAGTACTGTTTTTTTTTTTATGTACCCTGTAGATTTCAGGATGTTGTATTTCCTTTTCCCTTTGTTTCAAGAAATTTTTAATTTTTTAATAAAATTTCCTCATTAGTTGTTCAAGGCCATATTATTTTATTTTCAGGTGTTTTTGTATTTTCCTAAGTGACTTTAGTATTGATTTCTAGTTTCAAAGTACTGTAGTCAGAAAAAATATTTGATATATTTCTTTTTTTTTTGTAATTTTTTCCATACTTGTTTTATTGTGTAAGATATAGTCTGTTATGTAGAATGTTCTATGTGGTGATTAAAAGAACAGTTTGGTAAAATGTTCTGTAAATGTCAGTTAGGTCTATTTTGTCTAGTGTAGTAGATTGTTGATTTTCTTTCTGGATGATCTGTCCATTACTGACAGTGAGTTTGAATATTCCTTACTGTTACTGTATTGTAATCTCTCTCTCTCTTTTGGTCTGTTTATGTTTGCTTTATATACCTAATTGCTCTAGTGCTGGGTGCATAGTCATTTACAATTTTTGCATCTTTTTGCTGAATTGACCCATTTATCATTGTATATTGACTTCCTTTGTCTCTTTTTAAATCTTAGATTAGTAGTGTATTTATATGATCTAAAGATTGCCACTCCTTCTGCTTTTTGATTTCCAGTTGGAATGTCTTTTTCTACCCCTTCACTTTGTTACTGCTTGTTTATTGATAAAGCTGGTTTCTTCTTCTTACTCTTTTTTCTTTTTTTTTTGACAGAGTCTCACTATGTCACCCTTGTTAGGATGCTGTGATGTCACAGTTTACAGCAACCGCAAACTCTTGGGCTTAAGTGATTCTCTTGCCTCAGCCTCCCAAGTAGCTGGGACTACAGGTGTCTGCCACAACACCCACCTATTTTTTGGTTGTAGTTATCATTGTCATTTGGTAGGCCTGGGCTGAATTCGAACACGTCAGCTATGGTATATTAGGCTGGCACCCTAGCTGCTGAGCTGCAGGCACTGAGCCTGATTTTTACTTATCTTACTTATGTATTTTTATCTTACTTTCCTCTTAACAGGTTGCTGTAGCTATAACTGTTTTTGATAGATTTGAGTTTTGGATTTCACGCTGCAGTCAAAAGTGGATTGCATACCATAATTACAGTAATAGATTATTTTGAATTGGTTCATGTACTTAATTTTACCAATGTGTTTTATACCTAAAAATGTTTTCTTTTTGCACATTAATATTTCTTTCTTTCATATTGAAAAACTTCATTTAGCATTTCTTGTAAGATAGGTCTAGTGATGGTAAATTTTCTCTGCTTTCATTGTTCTGGGAAAGACTTTATCTCTCCTTCATATTTGAAGGATAATATTGCTTGATGGAATGTTCACGGGTGGCATTTTTTTTTTCATTGAACAATTGAAAATGTTGTTCCACTGTCTTTTGACCTATATGGTTTCCATTTAGAAATTTGTTGCTGGAAAAATTAGAGATCCTTTATAGGTTATTAGCTTCTTTTCTCTCTCTGCTTTTAAGATCCTCTGTTTTTCACCATTGAATGCTTTGGGGTAGTCATATTTGAATAGAATTTGTTTGGTGTTTTCAGACTTTCCTATACTTGGGGGGGTGTGTGTGTGTGTGTGTGTGTGTATATATATATATATATATATGTATTTCTCAAGTTTTTGAAAGTTTTTATTTGTAATTTCTTTGAATAAGCTGTTTACTCCTTGCTTTTGTTCTCTTCCCTCTTTAACACCAATAATTCTTAGATTGGTCTGAAGGGTACATGTGGTAAGATTTAAAGGAGGAGTGATATCTTAATGTGCTTGCACTGCTAGTAATAATGATTTCATAAATTTGAAACTAATACTCAATTATTAATTGGTAGTAGATTAGAAATATTAAGAATAGGGAACAAAGTCTAGACAAAGGGAGACAGTTATGGGGATTTTATTTGGACCCATTTTCTTGGCTCTGAGCACAAAGTGTGAGATCCTGTCACTTGAATATTTCTGCAGTCTGGCGTGTGTTATACCCCCCTTCCTCACAGTTGTGTTGCAGCAGCTGGCTGGCGGCCTTGAGGCTGCTTTCTGCCAGGACAAGGCTGTGTGTTCTGAGGGTATGGTTTTGGGGAGTTAATAATGTGAATTATTTAAACTTTGTCCAACTCAGGAAGACTTGCTCTGGACCAGATAAGGAGAAGCAGGATCGCTTTTCTTCTGTCACCTTGATTGGGCCAGAGAAGTCTGTTTGGACACAGATAGAGTGTTAAAATACCACATCTGTGGTGTGTGACTGTGGGTCAGCCTCTGATTGGCTTCCTTATGAAGACTTTGTTTAAGTACTAAGACCATAATACTTTGAAGCAGTAAAAAGTAACAAATCCATGCAGGTAACATAATCAGCTGTGCAGTTAGTCTAGTTAGTAGGAATGTGAGCATAGCAAGAACCTTGAGGAATTGTTTGCCTTGATTTCATAAGATTTAGCACTCTAACACTGATGTATGAAATACAGAGCTAGCCTGATACTCAGGATGGCATACTGGAAGCCTCACAAAGAAGTGTGTGCCGCCTCCCAAGCCCCACTGCTCTTAAAACTATCTCCTTGTCTGTGTTTATTATTTGTCTGTATTAATATTCTATAACTCCTACTAATATTTTTCTCAGTCTCCTCGCACCACCAGGCCAGTAGGAAGTAAACCCACTGAGTGTCAAGGCTGGTCCCCGACATTGGTCCTTTGAGGTAATTTTCTGTCTCTTATATGCAGTCTTCATTTCTTTTGATTCTTTGTGTTCTTTTTACTCCTTTGATTGTATGTTTTCAAATAGGTTTTCTTTGAGCTCACTGATGCTTTCCTCTGCTTGGTTCATTCTGCACTGAGAACCTCTAATGAGTTCTTTACTTTCGCAAATATGTTTCTCAGTTCCAGTTTCTCAGATTTTTGTTAGCTGTTTTAAAATGTTTTTCAATCTTCTTAAAATTTCTCTGATAAATTTTTCAAATTACTTCTCTGTGTTATCTTGGAGATCACAGAATTCTTTAAAAACTGCTAATTTGAATTCTTAGTCAATGCATTCAGAAATCACTGTCTTAAGATTAGTCATTGGAGTTTTGCTTCATCTTTTTGAGGAGGTTGTGGTTCCCTCCTTGTTCTTGTTTCTTGTCAGTATACATCTGTTTCGTTGCATTGAAGGATTAGTTATTTATTCCTACTTTTTCTTTTTTTTTTGTTTGTGTTTATAAGATATATTTGCTTAGTGAATTTTTCCCATTAGGCCACTGAGTCTTCTTTGGCATAGGTGGCACCTTAAGCACAAGTTCACCTCAGCTTTAGTAAATGATCAAAGCACTGTCTGGAATGGGGAAGGTTCCCCAAAGGATTATTCAGGGGAAGTCTGGGCTAGAAGTTCATGCCCAAGGGCCCAGTGGAATGTATCTCCTACAACATGGTGTTGCTGAACAGCCTCTCTGATTTGACTTCTCCTTTGGCTGAGTTACAGGGCAGAGTTTCTAGGGATTGTGGTAGTACTTCTTTCCCTCTTAGTCTCTGCTTGTTCTGTGGGATATTTATTTCTGTAGGTAGTCACATTATTAAGGTAAGGGACAGATCTCTTGCCAGGGAGGGAGCCCAAGATGGTGAGGAAACTGGTTTACCACTTGAATATCATGTTTTTCCAATGTAGAAATTATGAGTTGGGCAGAAATTTTCTGCACATTTGGTACTGGGCCAAAGTGGGGGTCATCATGTATGTGGAAGTCTGATTTTCTTACTGTCTATCTGAAGTTTTTTAATTATTTGTGGCCCCACGATCTGTCTCACCCTCATATTTGAGTTCTGGGGTGTTGGTGGTAAAAATATCAATGCTGTATATTTGTTTTTGGTTTTCTGTGGGTGAAAAGGAAGCCAGCTTATGTTTACACTGCCATTTAGGAACTGGAAGACCCCTCTTAGCTCTTGTGATGGTATTTTCATGTGTGGATAGTTGTTGAAATTTATGTTTCTATAGGGGTACAAGTGGTACAAAGTAGGATTTCTCCATCTCACTGACGTCGTTCTGCCAGTTGATTTTTTGTGTACAGGTCTGTATTCTACAAAGTTGATAAATCCATTTATTAGTTTTGTGTGCTTTTTTGTATATTCCATAGATTTCCTATACATATGATGATGCCATCTCTGCTAAAAGATAATTATAGTCATTTAAAAAATTACATACATTTCATTTCTTTTTCATGCCTTATTAAACTAGCTGGGACCTCCATTTCAATACTAACTATAACTGACTAGAAACAATAACCTTGACTTGTTCCCAAATGTGTGAGAAATTTTTCAGTCTTTTACTTTTTAGTGTTATGCTAACTGTAAGTTTTTTATTGATTTACATAATTAAGATTTTTTGTTGATTTACTTAAGGAAATTCCCTTCTATTGCTGGTTTGCCAAATCTCATTGACTTGTATGCATACAGTTGATGAGTTTAGATGTATGTAAATTGTCCCACACGACCTCAGATTTAAAACAGGAAGATTACTTTAAATATTTCTGGGAATACTCTTCAGGTAGTTTCATAACATAGAATATGTACTGTTTTTTCATATATCTTCTAAGTATCATAGCCCTAGTTATTGTTACAATTAAATGATATGAAGTTTAGGAAAGTATTTTACAAACTTTCGGGGACTATGAAATCATCAAGTTATTTTTTCTATTCATTACATTGATGCATATTTTTCTGATGTTTTTTTTTTTTTTTTTGAGACAGCGCCTCAAGCTGTCACCCTGGGTAGAGTGCTGTGACATCACAGCTCACAGCAACCTCCAACTCCTGGGCTCAAGCAGGTCTCCTGCCTCAGCCTCCCAAGTAGCTGAGACCACAGGCACCCGCCACAATGCCCGGCTATTTTTTGGTTGCAGCCATCATTGTTGTTTGACGGGTGTGCTGGATTCGAACCTGCCACCTTAGGTGTATGTGGCTGGTGCCTTAGCCACTTGAGCCACAGGCGCTGAGCTCTGATGTTTCTGAGTATGTGTAAGATGTTGATTTGATTATTACTCTCAGTAATTATGGAAGATGATAATAGTTTCAGAATAAACATAGCTTCTTCTTAGTTGTCCAAAAATGAGTTGAATAGGCTTATAGAAACATCTGTAAGCGCTGAAGGGAAAGTTCCCCTTCACCCTCTGAAGGTTTGACTAAAAAAAATTGACAAAAAGCAGATTAATAGGATAAATGACACACAAATATATCAGTGTGCATGTGGAAGAATCACACAGTCATTACTCCAATCCCTCAGTGGGGTACAGAAACTTATATACTATCTTGAGGTTACAGAAAGAATAGGGGTGTGGAGCATAAAAGTGGCAAGAGGTTATGTGAAGGGGAGCAGAAGAAGCCTAAGCAAGGTGGTCTTGTTAAGTAGATAAAACATCAAGGATAGCAGCCACCAGAGAGAATAAATGGTAAATGTTTCTTTCAGACCTTTAAAAGTATCAGGCTCTCTCATTTAATCTTTACTAGATCAGGACAAGGATGGCTCAGAGAAAGCCTGGCTACATTGATGCAGATTCTCTAGATGCAAATGTCCCTGACAATACAGCTTTGCGGGGCTACTTCTGTTTACAGGCCCTTTAAACAGCTATCTTAAAACATGTTGAAGAAGTATATTTTACAGTGAAATATTTTAATTTTCATAACCAGCTTCATGAATCCCTGCATGTTTTTTATAATTCTCTCCCTTAACTACTTTGACCCTTTGAGTTGTTTCCCATAAATGGTAGACTCAAACACCTGGCTTGAAATGATCCTCCCACCTCTGCCTCCCAAAGTACTGGTATTATGGATATAAACAACCCCTCTATGACCCCCCCGAAATGACCCCAAACAGTTGAGGCCCCAAGACAGACTTTCTGAGGCCATGACTCATCATCCCCCTTCCACTCTAAGGCAGGAGACCTCCCTCCTTAAAAAGCCCATGATCTCTATTAGTAGAGAAGATGGATTTGAGGCTGCTTCTCCCATTCTGTCAGTATTAAAAATCCCTTTCTTCCTTTTGTTGTCTCAATAATTGGATCATTATGCTATGAGCAACTGGACCTAGACCTCCTTATAGTTTTGACAACAATTTCCTTCACATCAGTATCTTTACAGTCAGGGCTAAGAATAGGAACAGATCAAGAAATACCATTCTATTATAACCAGAAGTGATATCTAAGATCAGAAACAAAGCATTATTCCTTTAGAAGTTTCCACAATGGTATATTTCATCCTCTCTCTAATAGTTACCAATTATTTCCTGGGCGTTCAGCCTAGATTGTTGCTAAGCAATGACAGTAAGCTTGTATCTTCTCTTTTTACCATTTGCTACACAGAGTCTTTTCCATAATTCTTTGCCAAAACACTGCTTTTCATTATAAAAACTTATAAAGCATACTTATGTAGGGGTTAATGTAATTTTTCTTTATAATACAATCTTTAAGGAGAAAATGAAATTGGTTGGGTCATTGACTCTAACAGAATTTGTCCAATTTGTAATCACATTTTCATTATGGAAACATACACACACACACACACACAATGTGAATTAGATCTGTAAAAGAATAGCAGACCATATCACTATTAAGACATATGGTTCATCTGATTTGATTGAGCTCCTTTCCCTGAAAGAGATGACCTGCTAAGAACTGGATTTTTTCTGCTTTTTTTTTTTTTTGATACAGAATCTCACTATGTTGCCCTCAGTAGAATGCCATGGTATCACAGCTCACAGCAATCTCAATCTCTTGGGCTTAAGTAATTCTCTTGCCTCAGCCTCCCAAGGAGCTAAAGGTGCCTGCCATGACACCTGGATATTTTTTTTGTTGTAATTGTTGTTCAGCTGGTGTGGGCTGAGGGTTCAAACCCTCCAGTCTTGGTGCATGTGGCCGGCGCTGTAACCATAGTGCTACGGTCACCAAGCCTTTTCTGCTTGTTTTGAATACACCAAAAGACTAATTATGAACACTGGTATAGAATTTTATAATCTTATTTATAGTTTTATTTTCTATTTATTAAACTTGTTATAGTTTATTTTTGTGTGAGTTAACAAAACCATCCAGACTTCTTGGTATAGTGGTAATGACATTTACCAGTGATCACAGTAAGAGAGTCCAAGCCTTGAACTGAGATTTAATGAGTCCAAACCTTTATCTTGAGCAAATGATAAAATTTCTTCAAGGCTTAACTAACTTTATTAGAAAAAATAGGAAGATAATAGTTATTTTTCTCATAAACCTGAGAAAATGTAAAAATGTATACAGTCATCCAAAAGTTTGTTAAATCAGCAGTCAATGTACTGTCATCAAGGTTTTGGTCCTTAAAGCAGAGAAGCATCTTTTCATCTTCCCTCTCTTAATACTTCTAACAATATGCTTCCTCTACCATTCTCAAATTTTATATATTCTTGGCTATCACAGTGATAAAAAAATCTCTCACATTACCTCTGAACTTAGTTTTTAATTAATTTTAAGTACATTGTAACCTTAAGTGCATATTTTAAGAGATTGTTCTGCTGTAGATTTTGTTATCAGGCTTTGTTTGCATTACAGACTGAGTTACTTTATTTGTCTTCATCTTAGTAATTTGCACAATGAAATTCTTTAAGATCCGAAATGAACACAGCATTTTGAGGAATTAATTTATTTTTATGTATTTAGGTTTTTATAGTTTTCTCTTCAAATCTGTGCTTCACATATCTAAAATATAACAACCAACCAATCATATTTATGTTTTTATATTATTTATCTCTTTAAGTCACTCAAATGATATATTTTAGTATCTTATGAGTAAGTAGTATTTTTTCCTATAGTCAACTATTTGTCCTAGCACTATTTAATAAATATTTTAACCCACTGAACTAAAGGTTTTACACTTAGCTTAAAATTTTCTATATAGTAGAGTTTATTTGGGGGCTATCCTTTTCATTTTATTAGTTTATCTATGTACCATTATCATACTTCTGTTGGTGTTAGACAATAATTTTAGTATCTGTTAGCCAAGATTCCTGGCATCTTAACTTCTAGAATTCTTTTATGCTTGCTTTGCTTTTTATTCTTCCCCATGCATTTTGGAATCATTTTGGTTAAGAAAGTAATCTTACTGGGACAGAAATGCACATGTTTCAGAACATATCTGTGGAGCAAAGTGGGCAGCAAGGGTAGGATAGGGTAGTGAATCACCACTTTATGGAAAAGTATTCTGTTTCTCACTTGTATAGTGTGCTTCTTCCATAGGAAAAAAACATATACAACAATATGTTGTATATGTATATACAGCAATATGTTTTTTTTCTCTCAAATTTATGAACGGTTAAAATACTATAATGTGCCTAGATCAGATAGTAATCTAAACACAATAATACCTTTACCTAGGTCGCTATGATTACATCCTTTTGAGCAGTTTTTTTTTTTAAGGATAAGGACAAAGAATAAAACTGTATTATTGTTCTTTTTTATTTTATTTATTTATTTGAGATAGAGTCTCACTATGTCACCCTCAGTAAAGTGCTGTAGTGTCACAGCTCACAGCAACCTCAAACTCTTGGGCTTAAGCAATTCTCTTGCTTCAGCCTCCCAAGTAGCTGGGACTACAGGTACCCACCGCAATGCCTAGCTATTTTTTATTGCACTTGTCATTGTTGTTTAGCTGGCCCAGGGGTGGGTTCAAACCCACCACCTTTGGTGTATATGGCTGGTGTCGTAACCCCTATGCTAACCACTGTGCTAACTATATGCCTGTATGCTACAGGTGCCGAACCTGTGTTATTGTTCTTGACAATTGAATTGTAGCTCAACTGTTTAACCATTCTAAAATTTCCAGGTATGTAAGAGTTACATTTTTATATTCAGCAAAGAAACACTGATACTTATTAAAATTAAAGGATATCAGTGAGTGATATTTCCTTTTGAAGTTCACTTAAATGTTGCATTTGCCTCTCTTGTGAGACAGTTATTCACTCGGTTAATACTCAGTAAGATAGTATTAAGGGGGAAAGGCAAAATGATAAAAGAGGGTTCTGCCTGAAAAATACTTTTAAATTATAGGTATCTGCATAGATACTTGTATTGCATTCTCTAGTGTAGTGAGTGCCTAAATGAGTCACTGGTTATGAATGAATGTTAGAGGAGGGAAAAATTACAGTCACATATGGCAATCTGGCATGACTCCATGGTTGACTTGGCATTTGGGGTACACCTTGACAGATTCGGGCATCCGCAAACTACGGCCCGCGGCCCACCAAGGACATTTATCCCACCCACCCAGTGTTTTTGCCGCTGCTGCCTGTCCTGCTTAGCAGCCAACTCATCCCGGGGCCTGCAGTCCAGCCCTCCGACAGTCTGAGGGACAGTGAACTGGCCCCCTGTTTAAAAAGTTTGAGGACCCCTGGTTTAGATTGAGGGTTGGTAAGATGGCATTGCTAGAAGGGTTGAGACAAAACCACTGGGCTGTGAAGACCTGGTATATAATCAGGGAAAACTTGGTAATTTATTTTGGCTGAAACGTGGAGTGTGTGAGAAAAAACAGTGAGAGCTAATTTTGGAAAGACAGTTGGAGACCAGATGGCAGAATATATTGTGTACAGCTATTAGAGCTATTATATTATGGATTTCATTTTAATTTGGGGCTCATGAAATATTTTTTAAAGGCATCGGTAGAAGTGGTGCTGTACTTTAGAGAGGTTGCAAAGCAGACCATCTTCCCAGATAAGCAATTAAGCTAGGTATTTGTAGTCCCTGTGAAATTCTAAGATTTTAAAATCTGAAATCCCCAGGTTCGGGGAATTCTCAGGGTTGTCTGACCTTTTTTCTTTTCTGATGCACATTAGAAGAGTAAAAGTTGTCTTGGGCTACATGGTAAATACACAAACACTAAAGAAAACTGATAAGCCAAAACAAAATCTTCCTGCATACCATTTATGATACCTGACATCACAGATAAGCAAAAAAAATATTTACAAAATCAGCATGTGGCCTGTGGGCCATAGCTTGGACACACCATGTTATCTTAACCAGTTGATCAGAAAAGTTTATCAACTTTTCTAAGCCATCTCTACCTTTGTCCTATAATGTTTCATGTCAAATTAATCTTTTTTTGTTCTTTTATTTAAAGAAAGATGTTAATATCCCTTGAAAGGAGTTAACTAAAGTATATAATGCTTGCCTTCTAGACCTAGAATAATGAATGTGATATGAAATATTAAAAGTTTTCTAATATATTATAATAATTATAAAAGATCATGTCATTTGATCATAATAAAGTTGAATTAAATTTGCTTCATATATTATATTTTTGATCAATATTAGCTATAAATCAGTGTATCTTCAAGATATCTTTGATATCTCTAGATTCAAGAATTTAGTGTTTACCTAATTTAGTGTTTTACATAAGATTATTGATTTTACTTAATTTTTAAATAAAATTATATCAACAAAACAAACTATTTTATTTATCATATGTATTACTTATTCAATTATTTGGGCACAATTGATACTTTTTCCTAAATACTAAAAATCTAAATGAAGTCAACTTAATAATTAACTTGAACACTCACACATTAAAAGAAATAGCAAAATCTAGTTGTAACTGCTGGTAGTTCATTAGTGCAAACTAAATCATTTCTTAGTAACATCTAATCTTGTTACACTGCAATAGCTAATGTATAATTTTTATTAAAAGGTAAATGCCTATAATATCTTAATTATGAATTTGATGTAGACACTAACATTAATGCTGTATGAAAACCCGTAGCACAGGAATTTTGAAAGCCTACAGCAGTTAGACTTGAGAATTCTTAGATTATGAGATTTTCAAAGTTTAATGTTTATCAGTTTTAGCAGTGAAGAGCTATATATACTTGACCATTGGTGTCTTCTTAGTTGTGATGCTAACATATGGAAATGTATGAGAATTATGGAGGACCTGGTAACAGACTGGATACAATAGGTGAGAGACAAGTATTAAGGTTTACCCCCTACATTTTGGCTTGTATGAAAGAATGGCTTGGTGACTGCCAATCAGAAATCATAGTATGAGAAAACAACAGAGCTAAATGATAAATGACAAAAATCTCAATTTAACTTTTACATATATTGAAACACCATTTATTTAAGTAGGGGAAAATGGTAAGAATCCTATTAGATATTGAGATGTGTTCAGAATAAAAGTCTGTGATAGGGAGAAGTATTTTTAGAGTTGTTAATGTAAAAATTGGCAGTCGAAGTATGGAAACAAACTAGACTTCTCAAGAAGACTGAAGATCAGGAGGAGCAATTGGTGTTCCAGGATTGAGCCATGGCATATTTAATCATGTACTGGCCTAGTAGAGGAGATTGACTATTAAAATGATACCAAGAAAAAGGGCAGCTAAAAAGTATAATGGTATTTAGAAGGAGTGTCATAGCAACTAAGGGAGCAGAATCATTAAAAACGCTACTGAGCTTCAAATGACGATTAACTAATGATATTTTGCATTTATTGAGTGATTATTATTTTCTGGGTACTAAATGCTTTACCTGCACTGATTCAGTAGTTCTCAAAAACACCCTGAGGTGATTCCTATTGTTGTCATTTTACAGTTGAGATAAAAACTTAGAGAAGATGAGAAACACATTTAAATTAATACAAATAGTAATTAGCTCAGATAGGATTGAAACCTAGGCAATATGGGTTCAGATATTGTACATTTAGCCTTTTAGCCTGTATGCTATATTCTATTCAGGTGATCTGGAAATTGTTCACTGAATATTCCCCTATACGTGAAGAACAACCAGGAATTTGTCAGTGCAGAAGGGATTGACGGCTGTCAGAAGTGTACTTTCTTCTGCACGGACCCTTAAGTTTCCACTGAATGATAGAATGAAGCAATACCTGACTTCCCTGTAGGCTCCAAACTTGAAGAGTAAAGTAAGAATCCTTGAGTGACAAGACAGTAAAGTAAGTGTTATTACACCTGGGATATTGGTTGGTCTTGACATTGTGTTGAAAAATTGCATTCCATTTTTCCTTTAGGGGATTACACTTCCTGAAATCTCAATTTAGGAAGTTTAGGTGAAGATAAGCTCATCCCCAGCTCCACTGGGGCTGCATAAACCAAGCAGATCAAAAGGAGTGCCATGTTCCATTACTCAGTGGATTGATTGATTGATACTGGCTTCCTTGATATGTAAAATTTTGTTAGTAGAAAAATCTGTTGCTTTGCTTTAGCTCCAGGTTGATTCTTTTCAGGCAGTACTCCAATCCGTGGAAATGATAATACAGTGTTATTTTTTCTAGAATACTTTGGCATGTTTAAGCCAGGAACACAGGACTGAGGGTACCTCTGTAGATTTTGTTGTGAATTCCAGGCAACAGTTTGGAGATTTTGAGTAATGCTCATGTTATTTGAACTGGGTACTTGTGTGTTCATATTCAGACATCATTTATTTCTTGTACCAGAGATCTCCAAGACCACCCACCCTCAGGATAGGTATTTCTTATAATTCATGGAACCCAGAAAAACTGTTATACTTACAATTAGGGTTTATTGCTTCAAAAGGATACAAATTAAAATTAGCAAAAGGAAAAGACATAAGAATCTAGAAGAAACCGGACAGAAGCTTCCAGTTATCTTCTCCCTGTGGAGTTATGTGGACTCCTTACTTAATTCTTCCAGCACTGGTTTGTGATGGAACACATGCAAAATGTTGCCACCCTTGGTTATGCAATCACTGAATGGAGCATGGGAATCACTGATCTTTGCTATACGATTACAGTCCCCACAGAGGTCAAAATGAGGCAGCATGCCCCAAAACAATAGACATACAATAGATGTTCACTACAAATAACATTTGTTAGCATAAACTATCTGGGGTGGCCCAGGGCCTGTGACACTCTTAGCAGGCAGAATATTCCAAGAGCTCAGAGGGTAGTTTTAGGAATTGGATAAAGGGCAGTCCTAAAGAGCTATAGCATGGCCAGCTTTGGGCAGTCCAAGCTTCTGAATTAAACCCTTTGCTGCACAGTATATATATTTTTGTTATTTTTATGTATAATATTTTATCTTACATTTCTTAGTGTTTTTTTATTATATACTACATAAAATTTTTTGTAACTTTTTCTTGTTTTCTTGTTTTATGAAATGTTTATACAAATTCTAATAATATCTAGCTGCCCAGCATTTCCTACAAATATATACAATGCCAATAATTTACACATCTACAAAATAGTTATCTTTGAGTACTTTATTGTTCTCTTTTATTTTATTTTATTTTATTTTTTTGAGACAGAGTCTTACTACATCACCCTGGGTAGAGTGCAGTGGCGTCACAGCTCAGAGCAACCTCAAACTCTTGGGATTAAGGGATTCTCTTGCCTCAGCCTCCCAAGAAGCTGGGACTACAGGCGCCCGCCACAACACCTGGCTATTTTTTGGTTGCAGTTGTCATTGTTGTTTAGCAGGCCCGGGCTGGGCTGGAACCCACCAGCCCCTGTGTATGTGGCCAGCACCCTACTCACTGAGCTATGGGCACTGAGCCTCTTTGAGTACTTTCTAATATTGTTGTGCTTGCTTCCTTATTTTTGTAGAATTAAATTTATTTGAACTTCTGGGAAAACTTGTAAATGATTGAGGTGGCAATTTTCCCATTGCTAACCTAATGAGAAAATAATCAAGTCTTCAGCCTGTACAACAAAGGTAGCATGAGATGGAGGATATGTGAACCATTTTGATGGAAATGTTTCAAATTGTATGTGAAAACACCACACTGTACCCCAGAATTGCATTAATGTACATAGTTACCATTCAATAAAAAAAAACAAAGTTGGCATGAGAGAAAACAGAATAACATTTGTATGAATTAAAGAGTTACTACAACCAGAAATATGTAAGAGATTGAATAATATGAGAAGTATTTATGCAATTCTATTTTCAGGAATTCAGAAAACAGAAAAAATGCTGGGTGTGGTGGTTCACGCCTATAATGCTAGTGCTCTGGGAGGTCAAGGTGGGTGCATTGCTTGGGCTTAGGAGTTCAAGACCAGCCTGAGCAAGAGGGAAACCCCATCTCTAAAAATAGCCAGGTATTGTGGTGGGCACTGTGTCCCAGCTACTTGGGAGGCTAAGGCAAGAGGATCACTTGAGCCCAAGAGTTTGAGGTTTCTGTGAGCTGTGACACCATGGCACTCTACCCAGAGTGACAATGTGAATCTCTCTTCCCAAACAGAAAAAAAAAAAGGAGTACACAAAAAAAAAATAATTAAGTGTTTTAGAATTAAGGAAAAAATAAATGTAGCCATGATAAGCACTGAAATTTAAAACAAAAGTAGACAAAATAGAAAACACTAATACCCAGGTGTTGGTGATAAAACTTTGAGGACTGTTGCTCTACTCAATGAGGAAAGATCTAAATATGTACATGAGAGGGGTGCTCTGTTTCAGAAAGTAAAGAGACAAAGTTTTTCTTTTTTAAAAAAAGGATAGAAATCTGAGCTACTGAAGCCTTACAGATAGACCTGAGTAGATGGGCCCTATGAGAATTGGCATTCCTCAGAAATTTCTAGCTTATATTACTGTTGCTATATGGGTATCATGCTTTTTGAGTACTACTGCTTTGGCCTAGCCCCTCTCCTTGCAGCATTTTAGACTAAGTCTGATATTTGATAACTATGACCAATAATGAAAGCTACTTGTGTCCCAGAAGTTATAGGAACCCTTTGTATTTATCTTATCATTTTAGCTTCACTGCATTGAAAAAGTATAGATTTGCCTTCTGTCTAACAATAAAGAAATTGAGGATCAGAATTTAAAACTTTCCCCAGGCCACAGGGAATGTAGATAGAAGATACATCTTAGAAGCTAGAAAAAACAGTACCAGAAACTGTGCTCTTAATCAGACTGAGAAGGAGGTTTCACACCACATGGCATGTGCCCTGTGTCACATTGGGCAGGTAAACCTCTTCTAGAATGTAAATCTGAGGTTGCAACAGTGAACCTACATTACTGCTTTGTGCTAACAGTCTGTTTCTCACCCTTTGGTGAGGATGTAAAATGAACCTAATTATTGTGCCTATAATTAAAAGTGTTGTGAGAGAGGATTCTGTGGGTCAGACATATCCCTGAAAGCCTGCATCGAACTAGATGTTGAAAGCAACAGTTCCGCTCATATGAGAGTTTGGCCAGAGATTCCAAAGACGTATACGATAAATTTCACCTAACTCCATAATCTAAAGTGAGGTGCTGGGCGATCTTGTGAAGGAACTGTTCCACCTGTGAGTCTGCAGGCCTTAGTCTATCTCCCAGCTAAGCAATATAAAAGAGTTAAGATGAGAGAAGGGGACATGTGTCTTTTCTAAATATGCTGTCTTGCATTCTTCTAGAAAGTCGATTTTTTTTTAATTTCTGCTACTGTTCTGACCTTTAGAAATTATAATGCTATTCTTCTAGATTATGAAGGCGTGCTAAAGCAGAAGCATGGGGCCAAGGATCTCTCGGCTGATCTTTGCTTTGGATTCCAGGAGACTCTATTGGGAATTTAACTAGGGACTACTTCACATCAAATTAGTAATGCCTGGTTATTTGAATTAGGCAGTGTGTATTCACATTGGGCATAATTTACTCATTGTGTCAAGAGTTCCCAAGACCACACTGAGGTATGATTCCCTAATAAAATTCATAGCACCCATAAAAGCTGTTACACAATTTAATATGCCAATAAGAATGGTACTCTGCTTCTAAAGAGAGAAAAGTATCAAAAGTCTTTTTTTAAAAAAAGGATGGAATTGTTAGTTTGCTAAGGTCTTCCAGGTATACCTGTGTTGATAAGCACTGTGGGAATGTGCATTTTTAAGATGTTTTCAGGTTAGGTTCCTGTTGGTGAATGGAGATCACATGTAAAAACTACTGCACCAGAGTGGGTCATACCTGTAATCCTAGCACTGTGGGAAATCTAGGCAGTAGGATCACTTGATACCTAGACAACATAGCAAGATCCCATCTCTACAAAAAAATTGAAAACTTACCTGGATATGGTGGTATGTGTCTGAAGTCCTAGCTACTTGGGAGGCTGAGGCAGGAGGAGGATTGCCTTAGCCCAGGAGTTTGAGGTTCTTTTTAGCTATGATCACACCACTATGGTAATAAATTGAGACAGTGAGATCATCAAGGAAGAAAGGATTCATTACAGGAGATGCGTCTACTGGGAGCGAAGAGGTACAGACTGCCTCAAATCTACCTCTCTGACCAATAGAGTCAGAGTTTTTCTGGAGGTGAAAATGAATAAAACATGAGGGGAGTGAGCATGATTACATGTTGGGGGTGGAGTTTAGGGCACACAGGTGCAATGAGAACTCATGCTGCTACATATATCCCATGAACCAAAAATGATAAGTCCCTCGGGGGGGGGCATTTTAGTATTATAATGAGGTAAAGGTTAATATTGTTAATTCTTCTACCCTTATGTGCAGGCTCTGTGGGTCCTTCAGCACAATCTGCAGCAATGTATCACTTACCTTGTCTCTTCTGGACAGACAGATTGTATAAGGCTTTTTTAGTTATCTCAGGGCTGCCAAGAGGTTCCACCATTCCTGGGAAAACACTCAAAAAGGAAATATATCAGTGAACAGAAAGTTACAAACTTCTAGTCAGCAATTCTTACTGAGAACTTTCTGTCTATTCTCTGATTCCTTTGAGACCGCAGTTGCTAGACTACTGGTACTGAGATAACACTCACTGTGATAGTCCTTCCAGTTCAAGTCTACTTAGTGGCCAGCTTCAGCCATAATGTTAACATTGAAAATTCATTTGAAATATGAGAGAACTAAAATACTGTTGAGAAATACTATTTTTTGTTTACGGAGATGTATGGATCAGTATAGTAGGCCTAGTTCCTTATGTTGACCACTTCCATATGTTGACCAGTTTGTTAAAGTTCCTTGCATGGTCAACTTACAGAGGTTATGCTATATATAGTTTAGGCTAAATTAAAATTATCAGTAAGTTAATAAATTAATCATATAATAAAAATATGTAAATATTTAATAATTCCATCTATCTAGTCACTGAGGAAATGCTAAAATTTCATTTATTAAGAAAAAGTGATGAAAATATATTAAGCAGCCAGTAATGTTTATAGAATGGTTCAAAGTTTGCAAATGAGAAGGGAATCTGTATGCTAAGAATAAGTCTTCTGAATCCTCAGATAGGTTGGTCCTACTCCATCTTCAGAGTTGCTGATGAAATGAGTCCAAATGAGCTGGACTGAGAATTTATTTTTCTGTCAGATATCCCGGTGATGCTGATTAGGGATCAGTCCAGGTAAGCAGACCTCTACCATGAGGAAAAGATCTGAATGTGCCAGTGATAAAGCTGTGCTAATTGTGAACAGAGAGAACCCTGAATAGTTTTAATTTACTTTTTCTTTTTTTAAGGATAGATTTCTGATTTAACTTGAGATTTACAGGTTGCTATGGGTGGGTTAGAACCTGCTAAGTTGCAATTCTAAAGGATTCCAGGTCATAGCAATACTGCTGCTTCAGAATGACATTTTGAGAAATAATGATCAACCCACAGCCTGTCTTTGGAACACATTACACTGAGTTTCACCTTTCGTAAATATAACTGACAATGAAAACTATCTAGGTGGAGTTCTAGGATTTGTACTAAGGTTTTATGTTTTTCATTTCATTTCAGTTTCACTTTAAGAGAGAGTTATTGAACTATGTCTCATCTACCAAGAAAGAAAATGATGAGCAGCCTCAGCCTCAGAGCTAGTTGGAAACAGAACTCACACTGCTCACACTGAAACCCAGAAGAGCTGGACTCCAAGACCTGTGATCTTAACAAGAATTGGAGATTTCGAGACAGAGGTGCCAGTGGCATGCCCCTCTGTGCAGGTGCACCTCTTTTAAGGGAAAACCAGAACCCACAGCAGTATGCAGCCACTACTGCTTTTGTGGTTATTTCAAGCCTGCATTCTCACTTCTCGGGTGGAACGTGCATCATAGTGCCTTTAATTCAGGTGTTGTGAATGGGAGTGCATCTTGATATAAATCTTCTACGGTAACCTTGAGCTCTCTGTTCAAACTGCTATTTTGCTCTAGGGAAAAATATTTTTGTTTCCACAGATCAAGGAAGTAACAAGAATCCACATATCCCTTAAAACTTGGTATTGCACTAAATGTTGAAAGCAGCACTGTCTTGCACATGACAATTTGGCTGAAGCCTAAAACAGCCAAACCACAATTAGCAAGAACCCCCATATTCTAAAGTGGGATGCTGGGTGATCTGAAAAAACACCATTAGACCCAAATTTATTTTGAGGGAATTGCTGCACTTCTAAACTGAGCAATATGAAGAGCTATGGCATTGACAAAGGAAAGAGTATTTTGAGAGACTAGTCACCTTGGCAGGTATTCTCTTCAAACTCATGGCAGAGAAAGAAAAATGATTTGTTTCCCTCACTCAAGCCAGGTGAAAGAGGCTTAGAAACTTTGCCTTACCCAAAGCCCGTACTACCTATAAATCTTATATAGACTGGCTTTCTTGATACATAAAACTCAAATCTTTAAAATTATGTATCCATATACACTTAGTTGAAAATCTCTTCTGAAAATCTCTTGCTGACCTTGCTTTGTTCTAGAAACTGGATTTTCTCTAGAGCAAGATGGCAGTTTGTACAAAGCAGGGAAGGAGAGCTGAGGGCTAGCACAATACATTTATTTCAAGATTCCACATCATGCTCTGGGAGTTGAAACGAGAAACCCCCACGGACACATAGTAATGTATACCCATGTTACTAGAGTTAGGTAAAGTGTGTCTATGTGCCACACCATTTCTTCATGGGCCTCCTTCGGTACCTAAGGGTCAGCAAGTTCAGTGATGCTTTAAGTCCTATACAACTTGTAAAGGTCTTTGCAATGACACAGTGCCTTCCAGTATAAGAACACACGTGAAATTTAGCTGGTAGACAAAGAGCCTAGGGTGGATTCCAGGAGAAACTAGGGTGACATTTCTTCCTGAGGCTGTTCTTGACCTTCTAAGCTTTGGCAGTCTACCCTCCTCTGCCATCTACAGGGTTAAGATCAGAGGTGAGAGCCACTGGGCCTAGCCAAAACTCAGCTTTTTAAAATATGGCCTCCACGTGCTCCCAGTAGTTGAGAGACCTCTTTTACATTTGCTGGCCTTGCTCTGTTTCAAAAGGTTGACTCATGGCTACGTCTCTGCTCTGTGGAAACAAAAATATTTTTCTCTAGAGCAGGATGGCAGTTCTTAGATAGGGGGCTGAAGGCAAGCACAATGGATGTATATTAAGCTAGGAGGTTCTCTTGGAGGTTTAATGACACTTGCCATTGGACACTTAGTAATGGCTCCCAACATTACTAGAGTTAGGTAAAGTGTGTTGATGTGCCACACCATTTCCCAATGGACATCTTTAGGTATCTTAATGCCAGCAGGTTCAATGATGCCTTAAGTATCATTGGAATGTGCAAAGGCCTTTGGAGGAGACAGTTTAAAAACACACAAGAGACATACCCAGTGGATAAGGAACCTCAGAAAGAGTGCACGAGAAACCAGGTTAAAGTTTCTAGTCATGGCTATTTTTGCAGATGGTGCCTTGCTCTATTTTAGGCCCTTCTTGACTCCCTGAGCTGAGGAAGTCTACCTGCCTTGGGTGCCCGGAGTGCTAGCCAAAGAGGTGGGAGCCAGCATGCACAGGCAAAAGACTGGGCTACTGGATAGAGAGCCTAGGGAGAAATGAAGGAGAAACAAGACTGAAGTTTCCAGTCACATCTATCTTTGGAGAGGATGCTTTACATGACTTTAGGCCCTTCTTGACTCTACGACCATAGGTGGTACTCCTGCCTTGGACTAGATGAGTTCTGGATACACAGGTGTGAGCCATGCCACACAGGCAAAACTCAAATTTTGAAATTTGAACTACACGTATGCCAGTACTTGAGATGTATCTTTCACAAGTGCTGAATTTGTTGTTTTCCAAAATGATTTATTAGTGCTTCTCTCCTCTGAGGAGAAAACTGTGCCTTTCTCTAGAGACCATGGCAGTTTAAGTAGGGGAATTAGGGCTTCCATACTTAATAAGCAACAAGAGCCAGGAGGCCATCTGCAGGGTATTTAGCATTTTCCTTTCCCACATACCCATTTATTTCCGTGTTACTACATTTCAAAAAGACGTCCATTTCCAAGAAAGAAAGAGCATGCTGATTCTTAAACAGTATATCACGAGGAAAATAAAATGGGTCAATTGGAGAACTTTCAGTCATGCAACTCCTTAGTACCATAGGGCCAGCATTTTCAATAACGTCTAAAGTCCCAGTAGAACACAGAACAACCTTTGTACTGCTGAATATCCATTGATTTCGAGGCAGAAAAATACATGAGTTTTAACTGGTGGCTAAAGAGCATAGGGAGAGGGATGGGAGATATGGGACTGAAGTACCCCAGTCATAGTTATTTTTGGAGACAGGGCGTTGTTTCCCTTTAGGCTCCCCTTGACACGTTGACCTCACTAGGTGCATCTGCCATGGGCAAGGGGAATTCTAGCCCCAGAGGTCTGAGACATCCCAGCCGGGGAAAACTGAAGTTGTTCCAATTTGAACTCCTTTTGCCCCCAGTCGTTGAGACACCTCTTTTACGATTGCTGACCTTGGTGTTTTCCAGAAGGCGTATTGATTGGTTCATTTCTCCTCTAACCCAGGTACTGGGTGATTCTCAGGGAATCTCAGGGAGGATGGCATTTCCCGGAAAGGGACTCCAGGCTGCCATAGTAGGCACAGGCCAAGATACCTGGTCGGCAACGGGGAGGCGAAGGGCGTCTTGGCCTTTAGTCCTGCTAGGAATTCATTCCCCTGTTCCTAGATGTCGATCAGCGCCCCCATTTGGAAGAACTATGCTTCCAGGGACTGTGCGGACATCTCAGTGTCAGGGTTTTTGGTGAGGCCTTAATTCCCAGGAGAACTTGGAAAGGCCTGTGCAGTGCTAAATGTCCGTGGCCTCTGATGTAGATGCACACATGAGATTATGCTGGTTCGTAAACAGCCTCCAGAGAGAGCTAGGCGGAACCAGACTGAAGTTGCCAGGCAGGACTGCTTTAGGAGAGGGCACCCTCCTTTGCTTGAGACCCTGCTTGCCCCTTCACCTCTGGCTATCTACCTTCCTTGGGCATGGCGATGGGGGGAATTCCTGGCCCCAGAGGCTTGAGCCTGTGCACCTTGCCAAAACTCATGTTCTTCAAACGTGAGCTCCATGAGCCCCAGTAGTTGCCATCTCTCCTTTATATGTGGCTGACCTGTGTGTTCCACAGAAGGTGGATTCTTTGGCCCTTCTCTCCTCTGGGGAGAGAACCAGTCCTTTCCCTGAAGAGGATGAGTTTGAGAAAAAGGGACTTCGTGCTTCCATAGTTGATGTGCCCACAAAAGTCGGGTGGACCTCTGCGCGATAGTTCGGGAGAATTCCCTTGTACAACTTGGCGTTTCTTCCTATTTTACCAGAGTTTGATAATACGTTCCTTTTGGTGGAGAGAGAGGGCGCCCAGGGTCCTAACCAGTAGACCCCCAGGGAACATAAATGTATCTATTAGGAAGAACTTTTCCATCATGAGACTCTTCGGTCCTTTAGTGCCACATGAGCTTTGACAGTTTGGTCGGGAGATAAGGGAGAGGTATGGGAGAAACGGGGCTGAAGTTCATCAGTCAGAGCTATTTTTGGAGACAGGGCCTTGTTTCCCTTTAGGCTCTCCTTAAAACGTTGACCTCACTGGGTACATCTGCCACGGATGAGGGGCATTCTAGCCCCAGAGGTGTGAGGCATCCCAGCGGGGCAAAACTCAAGTTGTTCTAATTTGAACTCCTTTTTCCCCCAGTCGTTGAGATACCTCTTTTACGATTGCTGACCTTGGTGTTTTCCAGACGGTGTATTGATTGGTTCGTTTCTCCTCTGTCCCAGGTAGCGGGTGATTCTCAGGGGGAGGATGGCATTTCCCGGAAAGAGACTCCAGGCTGCCGTAGTAGACACAGGTCAAGATGCCTGGTCGGCAACGGGGAGGCGAAGGGCCGTCTTGGCCTTTAGTCCGGCTAGGAAT